>BGPR01010251.1:0-30459 GCA_013235015.1 Araneus ventricosus | reverse complement strand
GGGGCGAGGTCTACTGTTCACAGAACTACTAGTATATATAACAGATTTTTAGATAATAAGAATATGTAATAATTTATATAGTATATCATGCCCATTTATTGATTTTAATTGATTATATTTATAAGAAATAAAATTTTAAAAATTATATAGAGAAAAAACCTTTTTGATATGAGTGGGCCCACATTAACTGAAGGCAGCCACTATTTTCAGACCTAGTCCGCCACTGGTGAAAGGTAATATAATCTGTTAGCAAATAATACATTAACAGACTATTTTGCCTTCACTTCCTGAATCTCAAACCATGTACATATTGTATCTGACAAAATTAAATGCAGTATTGAAAAACTGAATGCCGAATTCTTTGAGGTAACTAAAAAAATATAAAAAAATATATCAAAATGTATGTAACTGTTCTGTCTATCTTTTATTATCTCATGTGATTAAACTGTTTTATTATTTGAAAGAATAATGAATTCACTTATTTATTTGATTGATATACAAATGAAAAATATTCACAACTTTGAAAATATGTAAGAGATATTTGTTCAATTTTTAAACAAGTTTATTAAAGGTAATAAATGTATAAAACTATAATAAGCTTTCTAATATAAAAGAAAAAGTATAAAAGCTGAATTTATGTGAACTTGTATTCTGCCTGTTTTTAAATACATCAGTTCAGCTTTTCTGATTTAATCATTTTCACATCCTATGTTGAAGCTGCTTAAGGGACTACTTTGGAAAGTGTCTGCACAATATTGAACCATGATCGGAGGAGTAGGATGACAACTGAGCAGACATCCCTTTTTCAAAGTTCCACAGCACTCCACTAGGAGGATGTTTCACCCCTCGCACATTTAATGTGCACTAGGCCCATACATGTAGTGGTTGTTTAGTGGAATCGGTCTTGAAACCTCTTCCCTCCTATCCCATTTCCAGGAGCCTCTACTCTATCTGGAGGCTACTATAGCCCCTAATTCACTATTTCAGTCAAGCCTCTTTCTTACTTCTCTTCTTTATCTCTCTTCTCTTTCTTCTTTTAATTTGGAAAGAAGCAACCCTGAAGTTTTGCTGTGATATTTTTCTTAGCCATCAAGTGCAGATTGTCCAAAAATCTTTGCTTTACAAATTCATAAAAATTATTAAAATTAAAAATGACTTCATCCTATTACTTTTGTTATTGAATGATGGTTGCTGAAAGCAAAGCTTAAAAGTTAATATGCGCTGTATGAGAGAATTCTTTGAAAGAGGAGTCCAGGTTTTGGCAGCTTTTTATAGTAGATTTCTTTATAAATGTCAGTAGTTATACTTATTTAAAACAAAAGTTTCATTCAACACATAGTCATACCATCTTCCTTCAATCAAAAACAAAATAGAAGAGAGCATGAAGTGAAATTACAAGGGTATTCATTTCATTGCGCAGTGACAAATTTATGAGTTTCTGAAGTGATAAAAGATTCTTAAATAATTTAAACTTTTGACAAATTATGAGTTCTGCATGAATTGATCAATAACTAGTTGATAACCTGGCATTGCTTGGGATCTGTATTTTTTCATATGCCTGCCTCCATTTTTTTCAACATATATTGCCACTAACTTCGCCAACATATGTAAATATCCTTTCAAATCTAACTTTTTTATTACCTTGGTATGGTTTGAAAGAAAACGTGACAAGTTTGGAAAAAACAATAAACCGGTATATGTACAGAATTTTACCCGCATTACCGATTAAAAATATAAACTTAAAAAAAACTTTAGGTTGAATAAAATGTCAATAAAAATATACGTTGCACCATAAGATAAAAAAAAAAGACAAATATGCATAAAAACGATTTTTTTATGATGTTTATAAGCTAAAACACGGAAAGTGAATTGCTTACAAAAAAGAGGAAAAAACCCTTTTTTATTTAAACCAGCTTCCGTTACTACGCTCAAAAAGATATTATATGTGGAAGAGAATTAAGTAATAAAATGCAAGAACACCAGATGTGAATGATTAATAATAGGGGAAAAAAATAAAATCGGCAAAAAAGACTGAATTTACCACTTAAAATTAAATAATTAAAAATCTGCTTCGAATTTCAAAATAATTTTTATGGCGTTGGCTCCCTTTTGTGCTAATCCACCACTGTGCGAAATTTGGTCCCGGTACGGCAAACGGTCTGGGTGTGCATAAAGAACAAATAACGAACATACATACATACTAAAAAAATTGCTCTATATATATATAATAATTTTTATAGATAGATAGAAAGGATTAAAATCACTATAAATGCATATAGATCTTAAAAATAATTTGTCACGTATATATAATTTTAAAATTCAGAATGAAGTGATTCTGAGTTGCTGGTAAAACATCGGAAATCAGATTGGACTTTCGATGTTTTCTAGAATATGATAAACTTCCTTTCCTAGAATTATGAGAAATTTTAACTATACGAAAAAGAGATTTAACTTTAAAAACAAGATTACTATTTGGCATTGGACAAAAAGAAGCACTGAGTGATACTATGGTGTGCAATTAATGGCATGTTATTAGAGTAAGAAAAAAGAAAGAGAAATGGTCACACTGAATGAAATAGGTTTTATGATAAATTGCTGCTTTTCGAAACCAGTTTTTTAATGAATTGAAGGATTTAAATTTTTCAGAATTATTCTTACAATGGTATAAATTATTGTGTATGAACTTTTAAATCATATGTTAATATTCATTAAAATATTCTAAAATAGTCTTTTGAGACTAACCTTCTTAATTATTTGAAAGATTTGAAATTGGTTGTTGTATTGTCATGAAACTTCTTAAAAATCAAAAAAAGCATTTGATCGATTTTAGATAAAAAGCTTACTATATAAATATAATTATACATGATAAATAAAATCCAACCTCCTAGATAACTTAGTTTGTCTTATTAAATTTCACTTGGGAAAAAATTTACAGAAAGAGAGAGTACAACTCTTTCAACACAAAGTAATACAGAGGTAGGTGCAGTTCTAGGTTCATTAGCCCTTCTTTGCTTATGTGTATAGAAACGGCATAGCGAGAATACACCAAACTTAAGTGTGTCTATTCGTAGACGACATAGCAATCTTATGCACTACCAAAAAATCCATGCAGACCTACAGAGACATTTAAATCAATTGGAAATTTGTCCCACAGGTTGGAGGCTAAATAAATTTAGAAAAATGTCACTTTCTCTGCTTTAAGAACAAAAGGAGCAAACCATATTTAGCAGTCCTGTATAAAAGAATTATTCAGTGGGACAACAAAGTCAAGTGACTTTCAATCAAAAACTTTCATTTGCAGCACACATTAAAACCGTGCACAAGAAATTTAACTCATTTGCTACCAGGGCCTCGGGAGAAAATCTACCACCATATCCAAGCGTCTTATTATTTTAATATGATACTAATTTTGAAGGAAATTAATTAAATTGGAAAGGAAAAACAAAAAAAAAACATTTTCGAAGTGAAATATGTATATTTATATGGTACCTTTTGAAACATTCGTCTATTCTATTATGTCGTGTATGTTTTTTAGAAAAATGTTGTGTGTTTCGAAATTAAAAATAAATTGATTCGTTTTATAACGTAACCCATTTGTGAGAGGCACGATTTAGTACAAACAATTATCCTAAACTGGTAATGAACACTTGTCACATATTTGTGACGCCGGGTTCCGGTAAGAAAATCGGGACGTCATATGTGTGTGACGTCGGTAGCGAAAGGGTGAAAGATGCTCCTGCATTACTTTATCCCATGCTTGAGGAAAAACTCTGTGCTCTTACTAGATAATAATATCCATCTCTAATGCGCCCTCTGATAGTATATGCCTACCCAGTATGGGGAGCTGCAGCGAAAATTATTTCAGTAAACTTGAGATATTAAAAACATTTCACTATCTACTACTTCCAAAGCTGTTGGATTATATGTTAAAAATAAAAGTATCGCGAAAGACTTGGAAATTCCTAGTCGAATAAATTTTATAACTTAAGTTTCAAAAAATTTCGTCGAAGACCTTGAGGATACTGACAACGCCATCGTAAGATCCGTCCACAAATATAACGACACAACAGACCAAAGGAATAGGCACCGAGCTCCCATTCTTTAAAAGCTATAAAATACGCTAGACCTCTGCAGCTAAAACTAGTCGGAACATCCCATTTTCTTTTAATATTCCAGAACGTATGCGAAGCTGCATGTAATGCTGGTAAAATGCTACAATTTTGGAATTTAAATAAATAATGAATTAAAAATGACTGGAGATTTCTCGAGTGTTGAAGTCTGATTTTTTCACCTAAGGCCGTTTAATGTAAAGTTTGAACGCACCAAATATAATTGCGTGTTTGAAGTCCGCACATTGTGTTAGCATGAAAACTCAGAGTCGAAAATTCTTTTTCAGCATCTAATCTTGGTTCTAAATCATGACCGGCCCCCCCCCGGGGGGCGAGGGGGTCGTATACAGTTTGTATTTTTGAAGATAATAGACTTGTACTGGCAGGAAGTCTGGCCGAGCCATTCGGTTATGCTGTCTTGTAGCATTAAAAAGAAAAAAGAATGAATTCCTTTGTGAAAGACAAAACTGAGAAAAATTAAAAAATTATTATTGTAGTTTTGGTTTTAAAAGTTTTATATGCTCTAAGGATTGTTAATATGGTACCAAATCATTTTATTTACTTATTTTGAAAAAAATTATAAATGCTGGAAATGTTTAAAGTTACTGGATGGATTCGAAACTTTAATAATAAAATGCTGAAGTGAGAGCTCAGCTCAAAATTTAGTGCTACCTTCTCAGGTGAGTCCTTTCAAATTTCTTCTTCAATCTACCCCAAAGTTTGTAAAATAAAGTTTTTATGACTCAGTTCACGCATTTATTGGACAGATTACACACTAACTGGTCAGCCTCTCTTGCTGTTTGTAAAATCTTTTTGTAATCTCTTCCTCCGTTTATTGGAATGGAAGTAACTGAGGATTGCTACCTTAATGTTTCTGTAATTGTACAGTTCCGACAAAGAAATAGTTTTCAACAATTCGAAAATTTATTTTGTAAATTGTTGGTCAAAAAAAGGCTGTCTGGATAATAATAAGTCTGAATAGCTTTCCCATGAATATATACAGTAATTCCATCTTCTTACGAATCTATGTATTATAGATTGGGCTTTAGTACTAATACTGGGCATTAATTAAAACGACAGGTGAAAAGTGGCGAGCTGATAAGTGGTACTTCTTAGAGAATATTTTATACTGAGTGTGCTTGTCTGTCTTGCTGAGTTACTGAAAGCAAGTATAAGACTTTTATAAAAGTGTGTTATTGTTCTGAAGAAAAAAGATTCGTTTTATCGGGTAAATAATTTGAAAATATCTTTCTGTTGCTGAAGCTCTTGCGCTATTTGATGGAAGCTCCCTATTGTGTCATTACCGCTAATAACATTGAGGACGTTATTAGCGGTAATGATACATTCATTAATACATGATTTCTTGTTGTTGATTCCTTATTTCTCCAAATCGAAGGAGCTTTTTCTTAGGAATTCCGCCTAAAATAAATCCAAGTTAGTTTTTTTCGAAATGATTTCGTTTAAAATATTTATTTTTTTTATTTTCCTGTTCTCTGAAAATTGTTGTGTAATTTTTTTAAAATTATAAGTATTAATTGTAATACCAGCTAAAATCAATTTATTTAAAAATTAGAATATTTACTCGTGCTGCCCTACCTTGTTCTGAACTAACCGTGCGCCTTACGTGATTGTGATCTGCAGGCCTGTTCCTGACAGAGGTGTAGTTGGTATCCCGGAACTAGGATTGTCCTTTACCGTTTGTTATCTGCAAAATTTTAAATAATGAGAAAGGTTCTTGGTTATTAATTTTGGGGCAAACAATATTTAACTGAAAAATTATTCTAGTAATGACAGCTTTTGAACAATCCCAGAAAATTGATTTTCCTAATTTACTTCAAAAATGTTCGATTCACAGGATCATGATTTGTGAAGAGATGAATTTTATAAGAGAGTAGCAGATATCCGCCCTCATTACAAAAGGAAGCGCACACTTGAAATGGAACTGTTTTGATTTATTGCTAGACTTCGCTTTCAGCAGTCGTCGTGATAGAGCTGTAACTTCTCAATTAGCCTAGCAAGAAGTTTCGGAGTGAGATAGCCCCAGTTGCTCCATTTTTTCTTTTACATCTCTTCAGATTAGTGGCAGTCTTGTTTTAGCTTCATCATACAATTCATCAGCTTTAGAGAATCCACATTGCTGACTGATACTAAATTTCTGATACTCGCTGATGAATCCTGTTTCATGATCTGTAATAATCTCAAATTTCAAATCAGGGATTTTGTTGCTTGAATTGCTGAAGCATTTATTTGTATCTGCTTATTTTGTGACATTTCTCGATTTTTGTTAAGCTATAAGATATCTTCAAAGCTTCATAAGTTCCTAAAAATTTATGAAAGATGTCCAAAATATTGATCAGCGTATGCCGGAAGAAATTTTTTTGAGATTCAAAGTGAACGTAACCTCTTTTTTGTACATTTAAACGGATTTAAGAAAAAGATTTGTTAAGACTGTCTGTTACGTCGAAGTATCCAACCAAGAAAAGTATGAAATATGCAGAAAATAATCATTTATTTATTTCTGACGGGTGGTTGAAATTTTCGAGGGGAAAGTGTCATGGGAAAGTATTATTTTTGTCAATATTGGTTGAAAGTTGGATTTTTATAACTTATAAAAGGAGTATTTGTTTATTTTTATATAATTTTAATAATTATAAAGCATTTCATAAGGAAACTAGTCAGAAAAGGTTTCGACTTCGCGTTGCATTTTTTTAAAGAATGAATGCTTTCAATGAAATTTAGTCTGACTTCTCTAGGGATATTTAATAAGGAACTGAAGAATTTTATTATTATTGTTGAAATACTCTCGTATTTAGGATGACCGAAATAATTATGTAGCTACAAGTTTCGAAAGAACAATCATCATTTAGTGAAATTACGATTACATACATAGTGAATTTTACTAGTGTCGACTTTTAAGTTAATTCGTTTAAAGCATTTGTTGTTTATCAAACATTTCTAGAATTTCCCCTAAAATATTAAGTTTTCTAGACTGCAACTGATTGTTTTTTCATCAGAAGCATAAATTTATTTTAAAACAATAATTCTATGAGTAAAACTAGATGAATCCAAACAACAATTCAAATTATCATTCTGAAGTCGTGAAGTTTCAACTCCTCTACCGTCTGCCAAAACAACTCATACAAGCCACTCCCGTTTATGGTTTTGATTCTAATTGAATGAAAAAATATTTACAAGTGGGAAATCGTTTTGAAATGTGGTAAAAAGGTTTCTAGGATATTCGATGAAGGCGACTTCTATGACCAAAGAAGTTAAATTATATAGAATCTCGATTAGCCTACCAAATATCATTTTTAAGTTAAGAATTTGGTAAATTGAATTATTTTTGAATGAATCGTTAAAAATATCTGAAACTCAGTTTTTCTTTTTTTTTTTTTTCAGTGTAAATGCACTTTGAAAGTGTGTGTTTGAAAACGAATGCGTTCGGAATCGGTCGATCCTGTAAGGTGTTTAGTAAAGTTTTAGTACATGTCTTAAATTAATTTTATTTTAGTATCATTATAAATTTTATTAAAAGTGTCTGGAAAAAGCTTAATCGAAAAAGTCCGAAACAGTCGTGCCGGAATACATGCTGCTAGATTGTGTCTATCATACTGTGCGATCTTATGTAAGAAAGGTGATACAAGTATTGATAAAACATTAAAGTTTGAGCTGTGCCAGTATAGGTTTCAACAAACTTTGAACTCTGAAAAATTCAAAATCATAAGAAGTAAATATCAATTAGTATTTTTGAAATATATTGTGCCTTTCTTTATTTACTTTTCTATGGAGTAAAATGGCTTCAGACATTGTACGAATTGTATAGTTAATTAAAAAAGACGTTCGATTAGCTCTGTTTTTATAATTATTCTAAAGAACGCTGTGTCAAAATATGGTTCTTGAAAATTATCTAAATTCTTCTCAAGTGCTGATTGGTGGAAATAATCTGAATCCCTTATATTTTATCCTATATATCCCAAATTCTATTACAAAAGTTAATGAATAAATGAATGCGAATCAAGTTTTGATTGGAATGAAACCTTTAATTTTTTTGTTTACTTTGTCCAACAGCATTTTAAAATATTTAATATGTTAATTATTGTGATTGCTGATCTGTAAAGATATTTCTAAGGTCGCTATTAGCCGAGAGTTACGCAAGTCGCCTACCATTGTACCTGTTGTCGCCTGTTTCCCTAGCCGGCAACTCTCGGTGGCCCAGACGTTTGGCGGGGCATTGTAGTAAATGGAGCCTATTAGCCGAGGGCAACCGGTTTCGCTACTGATCATCCAATGTAGCTGCGCGCGCATATGAGACGTCATTTGGAAATTTGCTTTCATTTCTATAGTACTTCATTTAGCTGTCTATTGCATTTGCTTTTTTGTGATATTTTTTTAAAAATGGCCAAGGAATCAGGAAAGCGACAAATGAAAGACTTAATGAAATTGTTTGAAAACACGATTAATACTGAAGGCTTCATTCCTGATATATAATTGTGTGTGATTATTAATTTTGACAAACTTATTAAAATTTAAGAAATAAATTCTACACAAATGGAAATTTGTGTCATTGAAAAGCTAGTTTTTTAACTTTAATTTTATTTATATATTAAGATAATAATATACCGTGTTATGTTTAATCAATATTCATATACATACTTAGTTGTTTGCTTTTATACATATTTTTTATTTACTACTAGTTGCAATAAACTATTATCTTGAAAACAAAATAGTTCACCGTTCACAGAACTACGAGTAATAAAGTAATAATAATTATAATGATAAAAAAAATAATTTTAAATTTCACAATATTTGTAAAGAAGTAATTAGCTTTAACTGATAAATAGTATAGACCACTTTGACAAAATAAAACATTTGTACACTAAAACTTTAAAATGAATGATGCAATTCATATCAAACATGCTCATAGCCAGTGGCAGACTGGGTCTAAAAATAATGGTTGCCAGAAGTCAATGGGGGCCCACATATATCTACAAGCATATCATTAATTCATTAGTATATATATATATAAAGACAACAAAACAATTATACTATTATTATATACTAGCAGTACGCGCACGGCGTTGTCCGTGGAATCAGGACTTCAACAAAATAAAGGAAAAAAAAAAAAAAAAAAAAAAACACACACACACACAATGACACGAAAAAGTTTTGAAAACAAAATCAAAACAAAAGATACATATTATTGATTTTCCCGCTTATTTTTTTCGCGATAAACAATATTAAAAAATTGCAACATGAAAATTATTATTCTGCAAGCAAAGTATGCGAGATGAATAAATACGTTAAGATACTGCCGAAAATAATAATCAAAGTTATTCAGTTGAAGGTCATGACGTATCCTGCGCGTCCTCCAATCAAAATTGCCAGCAACGTTCCGAAGAAGTGCCGCGTGAGGAACTCGATCAAGAAAAATAACTCTCAACGGCCCAGAAAAAAATTAATTTAAAAAAAACGGGAAAAGATATTTTAAACCGTTCTTGTTTTAAATCCGACAGAACCGTTCTAGTTATAAGTTGAAAAGAATAGTGTTATTAGAAAGTCGGATGCAACAAATTTAAAAACAAAACCAACATTTAGATGCCAAAACTGACTATTTTTTAAAAATTTCTCAAAATTCAGTAAATTACGTTAGAAATTCAAAACTAACTTCATTAGAACGGAAATCGCATGCTCTTTCCGATGTTGTATATATTTTTGTCGTAAACTTATTCGAAACTATTCTATTAAGAAATTAGTGCGAAAAATCAACCAAAACAACACAAAATATTAAATAAAAAATTTTCTAGATTAAATTTTAAACTTTCGGCTTCGAGTTGCATTCAGTCATCATTACGACTACCTGTGTGCCGAATTTCAAGGTTGTAAGTGCGATAGATTTGTCTGGACATCGCACGCAGAACGCACACACACAAACATTGCCTTTTATAAGTATAGATAAATAACAATTAATAAATTTAATTTTTTTACAAATGTGCTGTAATATGTCAAAAATGGATTTCAAACTCCTTAAAGACAAAGTTCATTTGAAATATTTTCAGTCGAAGAAGGTATATTGGGATACAGACCGTAACAGAAAAATAAGTTTGAGATCCCGAGTGAAAGAATAAAACAAGCATAATGATCGGCGTTACACTGAAAACCACCTCAAAAATCATCAAGACTGTTATCTAAATTAAATCAAAATAAATACGAAGAGAAAGGATCATGGATAATTAATAAGTGTCGGTTATTAATCGTTATTGGTCGTATAATCCCACATACGCTTGGTGGATGGATAAAGAATGTATCCAAAATTCACTAAATTTTAGGCAAATACGTTGTTTAGAAATCTTTTTGATAAAACAGGCTGTAATTTCTAATATTTGCTCCTATTGGATGGCAGTCTTAACAAAATGGTCTACAAGTTCACTCCCTAGCTTTGACAGATGAGAATGACATGACTTTGAATTCGGAAATTTTATTTTCGACATCTACAAATTACAAATTTGTATTTGATTGTAGTACTTTTTACTGTTTGGATGAAAGACAAACTCTCAGTGAAGTTTTTATTTTAACTCCAATCTTTAAGGTTCATTCTTACCCCAAAATTAAATGCTAAACGTTCGCTCTGCAAAGCAGAATTAAATGAGTTCGAGCTAAAGCAAAGAATTGGTAATGTTATATTATTTTCTAAGTATTCAACTTTGTCACCAAATCTGGAACCATGGGTGTGTAATTTAAGTAGAATCTAAATGAGTAAATTTCTCGTCAGCATGTTTGATATCAATTCTACGTTTAAAATAACCAAATCAGGATTAGAGTTATTTGCTTTCCAATTCCATAAGCCGAATTTTTCGTATGCGGTTTTAGCGACAAAGTGAGAAAGAGAAATGCCGCCCATTAGTATGGCATCCGGTGAAAGAGAGAGGAAACTTTAAAAGAAAAATCTTTGGGTGATTTAGAGATTAATAATTTGTACGAGTATTGTTTCAGTAATTTGTAATTAAACTGGTATCATTAAAAATTACTTTTTGAATAATAAATAATTCAAAAATACTTTTGTTAGATAAAACTTTCGGAAGATATCGCGTAAAAACGCCAAATCTTGCTTAATTTTTAACTGAAATTTTAATTGTCTTTTGGACATTGAAGAGTTGACAGTTATTTATCTTGTTTTGAAGAGCACGTGTGCCAAATTTCATAACGATCGAGGGAAAAAAAAAAAAAAATCGATTCTTACGACATAATCTATTAAAATGCAGACCATTTTAATTTTTCGCCAGATTTTTTCTTTTAGTCCAGTTTTTTTCTTTCTTTGTTACTTGAAATAAATTTACTTTTTTGATAGGTTTTCTATATTATTTTGATAGATTTATTTTTCAGCAATGACCTTAAACACATCTTTCCATTTACAGCAAGATAATCTTCCCTGGAGATTATGTAATCCATTTATTTGTTATAATTGGGTTAAATTTTCACTTTTTGATTAGCTTAATTATGTGTAATAATTGCACATTATAATTATACAAATTTAAAGAAATATCTTTATTGAATTTCGTGTTTCCTAGGCTGTTTTAACATTTGGATGTAAAGATTAAATCATTAATTTCATTAGATACAAAAACATACTGCATCAAAATTTAGCTCGATTCTAATGCATTTCCTATCTACTTTTTTTCGCTACTAATTTCTTTTGTAACAATTGATACCTTCACTTTACCATAAATTAAATAAGTTGGTGAATTTGTTGATCAAATCAAATTAAGACAATTAATAAGATGGTCGAATAGGCTGGTCCCCGAATGCGACTAGTGTTTAATACTACATAAGAGATGTAAAAGTAGAGAAATAATAATATCAGCTTACCTCTAAAAATTATTATTTTATTTCCTTCTACAAGATAGGATACGCATGTTTTACTCTCTTCTGACTTAAAAAAAGAAAACCACTTTTCTCACCAATTATTTTCCACGAAAGAAAAACCAATAAGATTGAGGTCCCTTTACTCTTCTAAAACGTTATAAACATGACCATATAAACTCCCCCTAAACGCATAAAGAAAAGTGTGAGTGTCGCCTTTTCATAGATGTCATTTGGTTTCTTTAATGGGCAAAATTTCATTCCCACCCCCCCAGTAACAGTTTTAGGCTAGAAACTGTTTATTTAAAAGACAGACGAATTCCGTTGTTTGTCAGCTTTATGACAGTAAAATGAAACTACAGAAAAAGTAAGGAGAAAAAAACACGTCTTATAGCCATTTCTCACAAGAACCGCACCCTTTCTGCACAAAGGGCTGTAATCCCGTCAGTCTTTCCGGGGGCTTCCGAAACCAATAATAATAATAATAATCTAAATGAGTATTGCGGCTCTACTTTGAATAGAAGAGGTGCCCTGTTACAATGGTCCGAAGGTTGCTGGAGGGTTTATGGGGTGGTTCCAACGTTACTTGCTCCAGAAATGCTTAGTATAGAGAAAGAGTTCTTCTTTTTCTCTTTCTCACACTTCCTGGGGGACCCTAATTGTTGTATTTTTAAGGGGACAACTTGCCATCGGGCAAGCTGGCAACCTCGCCAGTCCGCCACTGCTCATAGCTTTTTTTGAAAAGACATGAAGAATTTCATTCGCAAGAGCTAATTAGGAAAAAAAAACTTTTTAAAATTTTATTTTTGACTTCGAATTAACTAAAATAAATTAGAATTACAAACAATATTTTAACATTATGAAAATAGGAAATTAAAACAACTAAAGAAAAAATAATTGTGTCACCTACGATTTCACACTTGAAATCGTCAATTTAATAAATTTTTAGATTTTTCTGTTTTCCAAATACTTAAAGGCAAAATATAAAACACTACGGTCAAGAGACAGCAATATTCAAAGTTTATAGTAATTAAAAAAATGAATTTTACTTTTGAGCATCCACTAAGAGAGCTTCATCAACATAATGAAATGAATCCCGAACCTGAGGCCTACGAGTTTAGAAGCCGTTTCGAGAATTAGACGCTATTTTTTAAAAACTAATCTTAATATTTTGCCGATTAAATTTATTTTAAATACATCTGAGCTACATATTTTGTTAGCGTACAAACAAGTATCAAATTGTTTCATAAACAATAATTAAATAAGATACTAATTTGTCATGGAATGTATTGGTATGCGAAGATAACTGAAACATTTACTGTCATAGATCGTCAAACAATGTATAATATAATCCTCTAGTCAGTCGAGAAACAAACATGGGATGTTTTCGCATTTTCCTAATTTTTCGTTTTTTCTTTTTTAACAGAAGAGCAAGGAGAGGAAGTTCTTCCTTGGACGCCATTCTCTCAAATGACTATTTCCCACAATTATTTAAAAGCTGCGCCACGAGTTGCCGGGTTTTAAAATACTTCGGCAACTGGCGGCGCAGCCAACTTTACAGCCAGCTGCGCCACAAGTTGCTCTCGACTAATATCGCCCTAATTGTTCAGAAATAACTCGAATGAAAATTCCTGCGCATATAGTCTTAAAGTAGAGGTTGTTACCTAAAATGAGTTAATGTAGGAAAATTTGGATATTGCAAAAACTTTTACACCTTACACTTCATTTTCTTTAATCAATGACAGTAAGAATAAATAATTAAAATAAAACGCGTCATGAATTTAAGCATTTCAAAATTAGCGTATTGCGTTTCCTTTCACTTTCTATTAACTAACTCTTGTTATACCTACATGATTTACGTCCCCCCAAATAGAAGCCATTTGAGCATAATAAAAATTTAAAATCTAGTTTACTGAGCTAAAGCACAGTACAGCTGTCGAATTTTCGCTGGAATTTATTCGGTAACGCCTCAACAACTATCAAAATCTCACCACTATCAAAATAGCAATGGTAATGAAACATTTTTAAAAAAGTAGAAGCAAAAAAAAAAAAAAAAAAAATCTTTGTTGATCGGGGGGGGGGGGGGTGCTAGTCAGCGATGCTGAATTCAATGCTTTAAAATTTGCTTGCATGAATTTAGATTTTTTTTAAATGTAATTTTTATAAGTTAACTATCGGAATGAATTATGCTATTACGTGTTTTAGTTTCCCAATTTATCTGAAATTAGTTAATGCTATGAAGCAAAAAGACTGAATTTGATCATGAATAAAAATATTTCGTCATTAACTGTTGTGCTCTTGTTCTCTCTTCCTGTATTAAGTTAAAAGCTTTTTTTTTTGAACTAGTGGAAAGAATACTACAAATTACTGTCACCTGTTTTATACTCGAATGAAACTGTTGCAAAAGCAGAGAAAGCTTCTGTTCTCAAAGAAAAAAGGTTGAATAAACTGAATCATTTTGTGATTGGGAAAACGCACTTTCAAAAGTAAGCCTCAGGTAACTGCTGTTTCTAACCTAAAAATAATAAAATACTGACAAATTTAGGATTACTTTTTGCCTTTGATGGAAAGCATTTTCACTGAAGAAAATAGGAAACCTCAACATTTCTTCTTAATTACCTAAAGAATGATACTGTTGGTGACTGGAAGCTTTCTAAAATTGATGTTAGAAACAACAACAAATAATTCTATAATGTAATGAAACAAACTGAATACTTTATCTGATAATTCTCTCTGTACTAATTATATATCTTTTGCGTGTATCATGGTTTATTTCTATCAATTGTTGCTTCACTTAATATGTGCTGTTAGCATGTTAGAAATAATAGCAAGCACGCAAATAAATCTTTATTCGTGACTTACTATACTTAATTTAATAAATAAAGCATTGTTTAGCATCTGTTAGTTGTGTGTAAAGATTTCATATCGCCTTAACCCTTTCGGCCCTAATGACATATACGTCTCGGAGATTAGACTTCATTCGCTATTGGTAAATAAATCCAATTTTTTCCGTGGGTTTTTATGTGTTCAGTGTTCTTAAGGAATTAGGGAATAAAATTATGATTAAAGAAACTTGGAAACACTCTCAGATTGTAAATGGCGGAGTAATGTTTTTGTTGCCTTCGTAACAAGATTGTTATGAAGCTGTAAAGTTGTTTCCCTGACTTGCTAATCTTATGGCAGGAAAGATAGTTTTACTGGAATAGTCCCTGTCGACTCTACGATTGGGACATATTGTCACAGATTTCTAGGAAACGGGAGAAATGAAAAACTTTAAACTCATAGTATACTTCTTTTAGTATGTTAGTATTAAATGAAACTATTTTTCATAGTTAAATTTTAAACATACAAAAGTCGGGTCGAAAGGATTAAAGCGTAACGGATGTTCTCGGTATATCATGTCGAAAAAAAAATGTGTTTTATGTTAAAAATTTTTTTGTTGATTTTTTATGCTCTTAAAGAAATTTATGATGATTAATCTAATAAGATAGTTTACTATTCAAAGCATAAAATATGTTCAATTGATTCGTATATCAAGGGAGGATTGTTACAATTAATGCAGAGTGTTTGCAACCAAAATTTAAAAAAAAAAAAGGAATAGAGAAATCAGCGCTGGTCGTATTCAACACAATGAACGATATTTGCCCGGAACCCAGGTTCACAGTACTGCCAAAAAAGGAAGTCCACGTTGATCCTTTATTCGGCCACATTGACCTTTTATTTGCGGAGAAAAAGAGACTGAGTCCACTGATGTCTCGTACACCAACTGTTTCATGTGTTCCTAGATCAGAAATCCAGTGGGTTCAGATTCGGGAAGCGTGGAGGCGAAGTCACAGGTGCAGGTATATCGGCCAATTCCACGTATATGTACTACTCCGTTCGCCTCACAGTTACATCAGTTAACAGTGCAATGTTATCTCGATAATAGACCTTGTACACTTCCATTAATACAGTAGGGTAGATGGATATGTCTGCAACTTTCGCGTCAGAACTAAAATCGTCAATGTCGTTTCATCAGTCAGACTGCTTTCTATATTGTGTCTATTACTATGAAGGATATGCGACCTGAGTTTTATGGCAAATAATGTTTGTCTTACTATGTTGTGGTATCCCACTCACCCCTTTTTTGTTTGTTTGTTTCAAGAGTTTTCTGCACGCTGTATAAGTTTAATATATTGATATTAATTGAGAATTTTAGATAGCGATCGTTTTGTTAGAGATTTTAAACTTATGTTTATATTTCATTATTTTAGGAAATTTTTCCTGTCGAAATATTGCGAAAAGCTGCTGCCCTAGGCTTCGGGGCTATTTATAGTTCGGAAAAATATGGAGGTTCTGGCATGACACGCTTAGATGCTTCTATAATATTTGAAGCTCTGTCTCGGGGCTGTGTCAGCACAACTGCCTACATAACTATACATAAGTATGTAAAATATAAGTATTTTTAAAATTTTTTATTCAAGCATTTTAATTACAGTTTATTTACAGATAATTTATTCTCAGTTCCAATTCTTTTTTTTTTTGTGCGTTTTCAATACTTTCTCGAACTTTTTTTCAGAGCAAAGGCATGCAGCTTTTTCATTTGGTAGAATTACAGAAAATTTTTATGAGTTGAAAATTGTGTCACGGTTTTGTTATAATATATATCTTTTTCGTCATGAATGCCTCTAGGAAAACATTTCTTTATGGATCTGAACAGTGTCACGAACCCGAGTATTAGAGTAGGCTTAAAAAACATCCATTTTTTTTTGTTTCTGTACCGCGGAAAAGTTAAAATTGGTGAGAAATAAAACCAGGGAAAAAGTTATAAAATTGATTGATACCTTTCGATCCCGCAAGGACTTTAAAATGTCGAAAAAGTGGCGAAAGTCGATAGTTTTTCGCAAATTTTTGAAATTTTAAAACCCTCCTCTATTTGTTTACTACAGAGAAGGGGATATACATTACTCTAACCTTTTAGTTGTTAAGAGTCATGTTTTTTTTTTGTTGTTGTTAAATTTATATCTTCCGGTCGCGCATTCCCTCAAAAGTTGACAAAGTATATGTGATGAAAGTAAGTATCCTAATCATCTCACATCTTCCTGTCAATGAATATCAGCAGGCCAATGTATATGCATAAACAAAAGTTTTAATTAGGTCTAAACATATCAACTTCATTTATTTTCTTTGTTTATGATAACACGTTTTAAAGCTACAGTATTATTTGTTAATTAAGAACAACTATGGAATTTTAAGAGCCGTAATTTAATATATGGTTTCATGAGTCTTCTATAATAATGAACTGAGTAGTAATTTTTAGAGTAATTTTTTAAAACCTTTTTTTGTTCAGTGGGAAGCGTATTGACAGATCAAGTAACTTATTGCAGTGGCGTAGAATATGTTGTTCCCGAGGGCATATTCCCATTCCCTAGCCGATTTCAAGTATGGAGGAAAATCGAGCGATTTTATTGGTTAGCTTCTCCGAGACGTCATACGCATTCTTGTTTGTCAATTAATTAGTTTTATTAACTAAGTTACATAAACTGGATTAGTTCGATTTAATCTTCTATCTTCAGTATTGTTTTAACATATACCGAAGTTCGACATACATTTTATTACCTACCCTACTTCAAAGAGAGTTGTAGTTCGATTTTAATCTTCTGTGTTCAGTAGTATTGTGATATATATTCTAATTCGGCATGTATTTTGTTCCCTACAGTATTTCGAGGAGAGCTGAAGTTCTATTTCAATCTTCTATAGTATTTTGACATGTACTCCAATCTGACATATATATTTGTTATCCGTCTAAGTTATTTCTCATTGTAATTTTCTGTTTAATAATGTTTTGGATTGTAAAGAATATTCCTGTTTCCTGTGCTCAAACGCAGAAAATATTTTATTTTTTTTTAATTTAATAAAAAAAAAAAAAAAAAAAAAAAAAATACTGTAACAATTTTTTAACAAACGAAATTATTTCATAATTAAAAATACAATTAGCAAAAAACATAACATATTTGTATTGCAGCAATATGTAACATCTGCAGAAAAGCAGATGTTACAGATTTAGTACACTTTCCATTACTTGACAGTGAATGAAGGTTTCTCGAACTTTGTGGCAGTTATCAAATTTGGAAACTTGAAACTCCAAGTTTGGAGTCAAATCAAATATAGACAGTTATTTAATAGGATAAATTAATAATGCAATTATCTATTCCTTTTTGTTAGGATAAATTAATAATACTACTATCGTGTTAAAGGAAGTGAATGGGCATGTTAAGCAATTGTTTTGGAGGATTTAAGTCAAGACCAATTGCACCTTTTTCAAACATATATCTTCCCGTAATTTTTAATACCAGTTGAAATTAATAAGTTCTTGTACTTCAAGGTCTCATTCCTTTTTGTGCTATTTTTATTATCCTGCATGCATTTCTTGCTCCATTTAGGGATATAACTATTTACCATTCTTGGAATGCCATTAATTTAATCTTACATTGCAAGTAGAATTAAATTGATCCTACATTGCAGTTGATTGAAAGCCTGAAAGTTTTCAAGGAAAGGAATATTGGAAACTGAAAAGTCAATTTAAAAAAATATTAATTGGATTGTTTTACCACTAAACTTTTTTTCTTTTAGAAAAAAATAACTCATATTAAAAACTTTCAAATAAAATTCAAGAAATTAATTGAAAAATGGTAGTGATGCAAATATAAGCCGCTACACAGTGTAATGTTGAAATTAAGCCTTAATATCCCCCCATCCATTTTCTAACCACCATGAATCTTTACACATTATTAATGTTCAAATCATCATCAAGATGCATTTCTATTATTTAACTGTTTTTACCGAGTTCTTCAATTATCACTGAAGTAAGTAAATAGTATTTGAATTTCTACGCAAATAATACTTCACTTTTGTTTAATATATTTATGACAGCCCCTTCCCTCGTTTTTGTAAATGCGTAGTTTGATCATAACTGACAAGCACAAATACTCATACTAGAAAAATTTTACTGTCGTTCCCAGACATAAAATTCAATATTGCAAAAAATGTTACGAAATTAAACGAATGATGTAATTTAATATCAGTAAGTTTTTATTTGTTGACTTTCAGTGTAATAATGAAAAAAATTACATTTCTGCATACAGTTTCAATGAGAAAACTCTATAGTAAATAGGAAATTGTTGCATCTAATGGAAACTTACATCATTGTTCTCCTCAATTTCGTTTTCAAAATTTGAGGGCAAATTCTCTGATGTAATACTCATGCAAATATGCTCAGTCAAATCCAGAGAAAATAATAGTCACTCAATTAAACAAAAACGCAAAGTTCGTAGGTCATAAATGGAGAAGTCCATGAACAGCGAATAGCAATTTGAAGACATTCGAAGTTCGAGTTCAATTACGTCACTCCTACAACGCGGAGAGAACCAATTATATCGCCCGATTTTCTTCCATACCTGAAATCGGGTAGGGAATGGGTATGCTGCCCGGGGCAAACTATAGTTTTTTCGCCCTCAGTCGTTCTCATAGGCTTAACAAAGGTAAATGGTGCCTAGGGCATGTTATTGTTTTTTCGCCCCTTCATCATATTTGACTTTAAAAAGTGATTCAAATGCACTAATGTTTTGGCTTCATGGCGGCCCCTAAGACTGGCGCCTGGGGTATCTGTACCCTCCTTACCCCCGGTCGCTATGCCACTGACTTATTGATGAGTAGGAAAAGGTAACATCTACTTCATTGGGCAAGCAAATGTGACACCAGCTTGGTCATTCCGATAGTAAATTTTGTTACGAAGTTGCAAATTCACTTTCCAGCGTTTTTTTTTTTTTTTTATTCTCTCTCTTCTTTTCTCTTGGAACTTATAAACAATGAAGCGCAATTTGAACCAGGCCATCTTTTGGCAGAAAATGTAATCAAAGGTTGTTATTTTCTGTGGATTTCAAATATGTTTTCTCTTATTTTTGTTATTTGTTAACCTGTACTTTGTGTTTGTGAAATTTTGTATGTTTCTTGTCTCTATTGTAATTATATTTTCCTTTCGTTTTGCCTAACCTCCTGCTTGTGTTAAAATATGTGCACCTGCAAACCTACCAACACCAGGTGAATAGAGTAACTTTTAGAGTAGAGTCTAACTTTTCTGCTAATCATAATCAAAATGTACATAAACACAAATTAGTTTTCACTTGTTTTGTTCTTACACTTTCTAAAATTTTATGTTGTTTTAATAATAAAGAATTAACTTAAGACTGTGAAAAGAAAAAGAGTATTATTTTCTGATGGCTTGAGTATGAAACACTATTTTCTTTATTCTTAAACTTTTGATATAAAATCTTCAGTAAAGATGAAATGTGTTTTAACTTTTCTGCCTATAATAAATGTAAAAAAAGACTAACTTTTTTTTGTTTCAGGAGAAAAAAAAATGAACACTTACACTTGCAAATGAAAAGATACGAAGCTTTGTGTCAATAATATATTTTTATAATGTAACAAGTGTAAGCTATTTTCATCCATTATACTGTACAGTGTTTATAACTAGTACATTCACATTAAATCTTTTTTTCTTGGAGGCTTTGCTTTTTATCTGAATTTATCTTTATGTGTATAACGACCTATTTATGCTCTTCTCTATTAATTTTCTGTACAGGAAGGCTATAAAATAACGCGAGGTGTTCTGAGCACTCTTGCGAATAATATCTTGGGCGAAATGTAAGAAAAAAATAGGTGCATGTTCTTTATGGATCATCCGGTTTCAGTTTCTAAGAGGGGGGTGGGGGGAGGATACCAAAAATCGTATCCAGGAAAAACTTCGCTGAACGCAGAGTAATATGTATGATAATATGTCTTAACAATACATGAAGATTTTCATTGCTTTTGTTAAAAATATAGTTAATTCTGAATGAAAAGTCGATTCGGATTGTTGCATCTCCATGGAGCAATTTTTGAAAATGCTGATTTTATAAGGATAAAATCTGAAAATATGAAACAATGTTTTACTCACGAGTTTACGTTTGACTATATAATATTGTTCGCACACTGCTGGTTCCCTGCACTTTAGTCGTCTCCTGTTCTATAGTAATAGTTCCATCTTCAAGTTGTTGCTGTTTGGCAGTTTTCCATCTGCGCTGCTAAAGTTCTAGTAGGTTTTAGGCCCTTTCACATTATGCGGTTTAACCGTTACGGCGCAAATTTGTTTATTTTCTTTGCCGTATCATGTTTGCTTTCACACTTGACGATTTGCGACGTCAGTATTTGAGTGCGGTTTCTGTAAAAATCTTAAGATGGCCCTGATATTACACAATATAAAAATACATAAAATTCGTTATCATTGGCATATTTCGAAATAAAATGAAATAGCTAAATTTTAAATAGGAAAAAATAACGAAAACATTAAAAAATTACACAGTCAACACCCAAATTAAACGAAAGTGCGTTCTATAATAACAATGAAATCATTTAAAAATGACAAAGACAATAGTAAAATTAAATTTTGAAGCATTCTATAAAAATAATGGATTCATTAATTAACTGCAAAAACTTCGAGAAGGCAAAAAGAACAAGTGACCTTGTGAAGGTGAAGGACGGCAGCCGGATGAAATTCGCGCAGTCTGAAAGCGTCAGCATATTTTCATACATTACTACTAAGACGAAGTCGTAACGGCGCCGTTTTTTCCAGTCGCGCACGCGGCTGGTTCAAACCTCAACAAACGGACTCAAACCGCGATCGGCTAGTGTGAAAGCTCCCACTCATTTCTTCAGTTTAACACCAAGAGGCGGCCTAATGCATTCTTGCCGTAACGGTTAAACCGTATAATGTGAAAGGGGCCTTAAGTGTTAAATCATTTTCCGTAAATTTATTATTTTCATCGATGTTGTTTGTAGTTTTTATAGCCGCTGAAATTCAGGAAGGGCAGCTTTGGCATTCTTCCACCGCTGATGTAGAGGTTTACAAATGAAGCTCGCTTGTATAAAGTAATTGTCACCAAAAAGTAGTTCGTCTATAAATGGTGAGAATTCTCTTTGTCTTACCTATTATTTTTATGATCGCTTTACACGACAAAGGATCATCCTCCTAATTTGCCAATTTTTCCTTGAAACCAGCGCCAAAATACCCTCTAGAGTCGATTTTTGTATCAATTTCCTTCACCCCCCTTTAGAAATCGAAATAATTTGTTCCACTGTGCACATGCATCAAATTTCGCTACATTTTACCCTGCAGATGGTCGCGGACTATCTCACGATATTTTATGGTCCCCCTTTTATACTATTAGCTGTAATTTTTTCTATACATCTGGCGTTAATTTTCCAAATAAATTTATATACTTGGATTTAATTAAAAGTTGAGTTCGTCTAATATAGACAGTGGGGTAGTGAGGGTAAATAGTGCCCAAGGTTTTGAATTTATTTTTGGTCCCCCTTCTGGTCTCATTCGTCGGACTCTGTCTTTAAATACGTAAAATAAATGCAAAAATGTTGCCTTCACGGTGCCTCCAAAGATTGGCGACAGAGGCATCTATAACCAATGGTGTAATTGGAAATTAAGCAGTGACGGAATACTCGAACCTGGATGGCAAAACTCGCGCTATTTGTAAGGAAGTTTTTACATTTTTTCTTATTTATTTTTCGTAAAAAAAAGCAGTGCCGTAACGGCGTTCCGGCTCCACTACACCCCTGCCCACCCCTCACTACATTACTGAATATGGATGCTCATTACTTTTTACTAATCTCTTCTTTATTTTGTTTGAGCCAATAACTTCTCTAAATCGGATATGAATTTCATTTCTTATGTTCTGACAGTTCGTGTAATTTATCTGAGGAATGAAATTGATGATCTTATGTTCTATCTTTTTTGTATTATTGTTTTCCAGAATTCCTAATGTTCGTGCTGATAATTTTCAAAAGCAAGTGCAACTGTAGTAGCTGAATTTTTTTCATTTGGTGGAACTTCTTAAAACATACCAAAAGCTCATTACTCAGTGCTCATTGGAGCATCTTGACTCCTTTAGTTCCACAACTATTCTGACGAAAACAAACAAACAAAAATTCTTTAACAACATTCACTTACCCACGCTATCAATACGGAAAATGCAATTGGCGTTTCAACACCTAGTTTTATGACTTGGGAAAATGTTCATGCTATATTTGCGAATATTTGTCATTCGTTTTATTTACGTCTATCTTTAAAAAGAGAATTTTTCAATTAACTTTTTATAAACTGTCGATAGACCGAATTCTTCCTTTTTTGAATTTTGTGTGAAAATGTTTTTACTTGTTTTGCTGTAATAATCGAAATAATGAAGAACGGATTTTATGTATCAGTATTTCTTTATGCATTTTGGCATTTCAATTTCTGCACTAATTTCGATTTAGTTTTCCTAAATAAAACTACATAAAAGCAGTTTTGTCCTAGGAACCAGAAAAGCAAAATATAAAATGTCGTTCTTGACTGATAATACCATTCTTGATATTTCATGCGGTTTTAAACTGTTTGTTAGAAAATACTAGTCGATTCCTAGTCATTGACATTTTAAATTTCCCAAATGTCTCTATCTGTTTAGTAAATTTTATTTATAAAGCCCTTGCAGATATATATGATGTAGCATATTCTTTGATCATCTGAATTAGTTTCTGGAAATTTTACTTAGGAACTAGAAATCTGGAATAATGTTTCCCGGAAATACTGATGGATGAGGGCAAAAAGTTATATATTTAGAATTAGCTAGCACTTTTTGGTGATAATCATTATGTTTTTTGTGACAGAAATCTACTCTTATCTTCGATGTTGTGATGTTTGCAATTTTGTTTCGAAATATTTTGTCTTGATTTTAAATTTTAAAAATAGTTAAATCTTAACAGGTATTAGGCCTCATCAAGGCATCAGTATGATGACGGTATTTTCCAAATATTTAATGAAGATATTGTTATAGAAAGATATTCCTTCATTTGCACATTATGCATGCGAATGTTTAGTGAGAAACTTTGTGATACTTTTTCGCAGTTGTAACCGCACTGTTTTCCGAGCTCGCCACCTAGCGGCTGTTGGAAGAAGCGGCCAATCCATGTTCTGGAGTCGACAAGTAAACATGGTGTTCTGCCCCGATGATTGTATATTTTATATGTCCTGAAGTGTATTGTCCTTAATTGCTTGTCCCTTGCATATGTTGTGTCCTTAGGTGTTTGATTAAATGTATTTAAATGAATCAAGCCCCTTTCTTTGAACGTCTACTGTTATCCCTAGTAGGAATTAAATTATGGCGCCCAGACGGTTACACAGTGTATTTTTTGGAACATTAACATAAATACGAGGTTTTTTTCCCTAAGTGTTACAATATCTTTGAGTTACTCGAGAATATATTCACAGGAGACAAGACGATAATACTAACAGGAAATGAGCAAATAGAACATCTATATTTATACAGTGAGTGCTTCCAAATTAACGAGATTCAGATTTTAACCTTTCCTGCCAATTGCACTTTTGAAAGAGACTTTGAAATAGATATCTACAGTTCATACCATAAAAGGAAAGAACATAAAAAAAGTTCATGTCACAACACAATGAAATAGTAGGTCTTACCTGACTGTATCAAATCATTTTCAAAAGACTGCTAGGTATCGAATTAACTTTTTCTTTGGTTGACAGATTTCTTCTTTGGTTTAAAACTTCTGCCATACCTAAAAGAATCAAATTTTTGATTAATCTTTATATTTTTATGGTTGCAATATTGCTTTGAAAGAACTGAGTGACAGCCATATTTAAGTACTTGCTCCAGTGCAAGCTTGTTAGAATAATTATGTTGATTGAACGTTTTATTCTTTATTCTGGATGGAAATTCATCTGATAGTTCTTTGTTCTTATTGCTCTTTGGTGGGTTTTTTTTCGTACTTGTACATTAAAGAACGTATGTTTCTTGTTTATTTCAGTTGTAATAGCATTAGGTAAATGTTTTGAATGAAGTTACTTTATGTTGCTTTAATATCTACTGCATTATTATTCTCTCCTCCCATTTTCAAGTTTAGTTAGTTTGGTGTGTTTTATGTCTCTGTTTCGTGCATACTCCATTTTTTCTGCTCAGTGGTGAATCCAGGATTTGGGTCTTCATCAAAATTTTGTATCGTTGTGACGAATGTCAAACCTCATGTCTTATCTAAACCAGAACACTTTAACTTTACAAACTTTACTCACCTGACAATAAGAATCATAAAGAACAATACAATACTTTCGATAATTTAATAAAAATACAATGAAATAAGTAGCCAAAAAATGTTTTCGACTGAGTTACCACTACAAGTACAAGTGGAATGACTAGAAAAGTAGGAAAATTATAAAATCAAGAATTCTGGCTTAGCTTGGGGAGGGAGGGGGGGGGGGCTGCAGCCCCATAGCCCCCTGGATTCGCCATTGTTTCTGCTTTTTATACATCGTATTTAGATCTGCAAATTAAAATCACACTATCTGACCCTTAAAAGTTGTTCCCCAGCTATTTAGAAACAATTTTGTGTGTGTTTGTGAATTTTCATTCCATTCTTCATGAACAATATTTAGGTTTTGAAAACTATGCATAATTTTACTGTGGGGCTACAATTTGTTCTTGTTTATTGATCTAGGTAATTTTTTGTTTTTTTTTTGTTTTTATTCAAACATTTTTTTATTTAAATTGGGATTTTTAGCATGGCTGTGTGGATGATTGATCATTATGGCAATGAGGAGCAAAAGAAAAAGTGGTTGCCGAAACTCTCAACAATGGAGCATTTTGCATCATATTGTTTAACTGAACCAAGTAATTATTTCTTTATCATCTTTGTTAAATAAGCAATTTATGGGGGAAAATCACATTCTAAACTCAGAAAAAGGCAATTTGTATTGTTTTACGAAGTGTGGTAGATAAAATTTCAGAATGAAAATCCATTAAAAAGTGTTTAGATTAATAAACTTTTGTAATGAAACTTAGCTTACTAAAATGAATTAAAGCCAGCTAGCTAAGTTCAATCGGTCAATGTACTTGATACGGAACGTCAACAGCACGTCTAGAATTTTCGAATGCCCAGTAATGGATGTTCTGCCTATTGTACACATCATTATGCAAAAAACATGTCTGATCTGTCCATATCATGTCTGCTAGGAACGTTATCAGGACCTCTTAAGTGATGTACGCTAAAATTGCACCACGTGTAAATTGTACAGTCTACTTGTGACATCACAGTTTTGAAAATCGCGACGAAACAAATGCGCGGTCTATTCTTAGCATTAATGTGCGCAAATTGTCTTTTCCTATTAAACTGACGATGCTCTACATTTTTGTAACTTTCATTTTCCCTGTTCATCATAGCGTTTTCGACATGAGTGTTAACTCCGAATTTTGCTGATAAGTAGTGCCGTAAGCAGTTCCATCGCGTCGCGCGTCGGCTTTTATTATACCTAGACAGCTCTTCAGTATAGTTTTTCTCTGTTCTGAAGTTAATTGAGACGTCAGGACTTTAGTGGGCACCCTTTATATACATTAACAGTTATTTAGAAACAATTATGTTGTAGAAAATTCTTTATATTGACTTAAGGAATGAGAGGCTATTGCTTGCAAGTTAAAGATTTTGCAAAAATGTTGCAAGTTTTTCTTAAGCTCATGACAGAAGCTATACAAATTACAAGCTAGCACATACATAATATTTTCTTAAATCACAATAAAACCAGGAAGTGGAAGTATATTACAGTCTTTTTAATATGTTAAATACTTTCTCAATCGATTTGTTTGTTAAATTCCGTTTAATTCTAAAAAATGTCTTCAGTTTCCGTAAAAAGTGTTAATATTTGTATTTCCTCTCTTCTTTTATTAATGTACAAACGTATTTTGTATTATCTATAACATCTAACAAATAATTATTTATTAGATAGTGGTAGTGATGCAGCATCTTTGAGTACTACCGCTAAAAAGGAAGGCGATTATTACATTTTAAATGGAACAAAAGCCTTTATTAGTGGTGGTGGCGAGTCAGATATTTATGTTTTAATGGCCAGAACAGGTCAAAGTGGACCTAAAGGAATATCTTGCCTAGTTGTTGAGAAAGGTACCCCTGGTTTGAGCTTTGGGAAAAAGGAAAAAAAAGTAAGTTTGAAATTATAAATTATAATATTTATTAAAAATACATGTTTCTTTCATATATTTAAAATAGAATCTATTTATCTATCTTATCTTTTATAAAAGAGATAAAAAAAATTATGACACTAATGTATAATATTAAAAATAGTTGCGAAAAATTTAAGAAATGATATTTTTAAAGGGCATAGTTATTAATATTCAGTTTTATGTATTTTTTGCCATTATGACAAGAATTTTGTTGCTTTAAAATATCCATAATTGTTGTTATTGAATGATCTTTAAATTAAAATTGTCTGAAAAAAAGTCATGAAGTTGGAGAAGTTTTTAAAATAATTTTCTTACAGTATAAATTTCAGTTTATTTTCTTTAAATGATTCCTTCAAAAGGATGTTTAAATATTTTCTTTTTTTCAGAAAATTACTGTTATTCATTTTTATTACATGTTAAAACACTTTAATGTATTCTAATTATTCTTCAAACGGATATTTTCCTCTAAAGTTCTATAACTTACAAGGAGAGGGCACGACTTGGGAAATTCAATTCGGGATGAAACTTGGCATATTAGTAGCATACTATTAGGGTGTTTACACATTAATCTAAAAAAGTGCAATGACCAGCCAATTCGGAAGAAATGGCCCTCAAACTTTGGGCACAACTTATATACCAGTAACTCTTCACAAGCAATCAGTGCTTAGATGTCAATGCGCTCGCCTACCATTCGCTAGGTCCGTAGTTCGGTGCTGGCTGCGGTTTTCTATTTTTTTTTTTTCAAAATTATTCCAAATTAAATTAAAAATTAAAAAATATTTTAAATTAAAACTTTAATTATTTTTATGCGGAAAATAACTTGATTTATATGATACTTGAATTACAGATAAAATAATAATAAAAATAATATATAAGCAGTAAAATAATTATAAATATATCTTTAGTGGTGATAAATATTAACTATAATTAAAATTATCATTCTAAATTCATTGAAAGTTTTAAATTATTGGATTTTTATATTCACAAATTCTTCGTTCTTATTTTATCTTGGAAAAAGTAGAGAGCAGTTGTTAATATATTGAGTACATATGCAGATGGCCCAATATTTTAGTGATGGAATAAAAATAGCAGAGAGCATCTGTTAATCTATTAAATGCGTAGGCAGATGGTCCGAAATTTCAATAATTGAAAAGGGATCAATGGGTAAATGCCTTTACTCATTATCGTTTGAAATCCGTACAATGAATCGCAGAATAAATTTATAAAATTATGATTGATGAAGCCTAAAAAATATCTTTCATGATGTGGGTAATTGTAGTTATGATTTATTACCTTTAAAGTTATATTTATCATTATTTTAGTACTTATAAAGTAGACTTACCAATAATTCAAGTATCATATGAATAAACAGTAATTTTATGTATAAAAATTAATATTTTTATTAAAAATATGTAAAAGTTTTTCATTTAATTTGTAATAATTTTGAAAAACTTAAAAGAAACTGTCGATCTTTCTAATGAAAGAGAGATAATTTTTAATGGGAACAAAGTTTGTATTCCTACAGATCCAAGTGATCGTTGCTCTTGTGAACAATAGTCATTTATCTATGGTGCAAGGTGTCAAAATATTTTTTGTTTCCAATGTTTTCACGATGATTATTATTCTGGTTTTTGTACATAATTTAATGTAGAAATATACAGTACTAGTACAAAATGAAAGATAAAATGAAAATTAATTAATAAATGTAGAAAAAACTTCTAAAATTTATGCAGGATAATGCCTAAACAAAAATATTTTATGATGCGAGTTATTATAGTTATATTTATCCACATTAAAGATATATTTATAATTATTTTACTGTTTATTATTTTTTATTATTATTTTATCTGTAATTCTAGTATCATATAAATAAAGTAATTTTCTGCATAAAAATAATTAAAGTTGTAATTTAAAATATTTCTTAAATTTTTAATTTAATTTGGAATAATTTTGAAAAAAAAATAAAGATAAAAAAAACCGCAGCCAGGACCGAACTGCGGACCTAGCGAAGGGTAGGCGAGCGCGTTGACTCTAAGCTATCTGAGCACTGATAGCTGTGAAGAATTACTGGTATATAAGTTGTGCCCAAAGTTTGAGGGCCATTTCCTCCGAATTGGCTGGCCATTGCACTTTTTAAGATTAATAGGTGAACACCCTAATGGTATGCCACTAATACGCCAAGTTTCATCCCGAATTGAATTTCCCAAGTCATGCCCTCTCCTTGTTAGTGAAAGATGCATTTCAAATGTATGTTCTGTAAATTTTGAGTTTATATATAATCGGGTGCTTCTGTTTTTTTACTTTATGTGTTATTTCTGTGCATTTAGTTTCATCATCATTTTTTGAATGTTGAATGAGCAAATTGAAATTATTTTTTTATACTTTATGTGATATATTTTTTAAGGAAATATATTGATGCTCAGAAATAATACAATTACTCTATGAGTGACCTATATTGAATAGGAAATATTTTCTGATGAACAAAAAGGCTGAGTCACTTCAGATATTTGTGATTTTTTCGGAAAGTTAATACAATTTTATCCTGTCACAGAACCAAAGCCACATTACATATTATATAATTATTTATTAAAAGGTCATTGAATGCCTCGTAATACATTTTAAATCTTTGCTGAAGCCACATTTAAACCTTAATTTAATTTTTCTTGTAAATAAATAAGAAAAAAGTAAAATCTCCTTGAGGAAACTTGGTATAACTTGTTTGTTTTTCATAAATGTTTTCCATAAAATCTCTATTATATTTGTAGGACAATAATATTTATTTCTACTGTAGTAGTATTTTTCATATATCCTTTTGTTATAATTGGTCATTTACCTAGTATTGCAAATTTTTTTTGTCTAAACTTTAATTCATTAAAAAATTTTGTTTATTAAAAAACAGAATTGTTGGAGCAATATAATGTACAAAATTTAGTTGCTGAGTTTTAAATTAAAAACTAGCTGCATGGCCCGGCGTTGCACTGGCAATCTTGAATAATGGGATATTCCCGGGCGGAGAGAAGTGAGATCATGTGAGGCCTTGGGATCCATATTTTCATATGCCCGGCTCCGTTTTTTTTTTTCAACAAATATTGTCACTTACTTTCCCCAACAAATGTAAATATTCTTTCAAATCTAGTCTTTTTATTACTAATTTTCATATGCCCGCCTCCGGTTTATTTTTTTTACACATATTGTCGCTAACGTAAACGTTACGTTTCCCCCAAAACGTAAAAAATCCTTTGAATCCTATATTGTTTAATTAAAATTTTTAAGTCCAACCTTTTAATTACTTTATAGCCCAGCATTTCTCAGAATCCACACTTTTTTCATATTCCCGCCTCTGTTTTTTTCCCTACAAATATTGTCACTAAGCTTCCCCAACAAACGTAAATCTGTTT
>BGPR01010250.1:6282-53364 GCA_013235015.1 Araneus ventricosus | reverse complement strand
TGAGAATTCGTTTTCACACAATTGTGTAAAGCTTAGCAGAAGATTTTCCCTCTGACATCGACTTACAAATTATCGAGGCTTATTTTTTCTCCCTAATGGGGTTCTAGCTGCGCACAGTTTTGAATAGCGTCTCATCTCTAATAGCAAAAGACTTTTTTATGCTTACACAAATCAGAATCATTAAGAAATGTCATCCTTTAACTATATTTCCCATGTTCAGAGGTACATCTTGGCGGTCACATTAAGATAAAAGTCGCTAGTTTCACATTTCCACCGTGGCAATTATTCGAAGTAGGTCGTTGAATGCAACTGGCTCTCTGGAAATGAAAAAAACAAAATTCTAACTGATATATATATAAAGATCAGTTAGTAATTTTTTTTCATTTCCACTGAAATCCTTTCTTTCCTTTACTGAACTGAGTACTAATGACAACTGAATTATTTGATAATACCAAAAACGAAAATTCACTACTCAGACTAATCACCGAAATGACAGATTCGTGAGATTTTTAATAAGAAATGGGTTTATTCCTTAGGCCTGAAAGTTCTGATGGGCTTTTACGTCTGGAATTGATTAAACACCAATCTACTTGAACTAAGATTTTATATCTGTTAGATAGAAATGAATTTTGGGAGTTTCTTCAAAAAATCAATTGCTCGCTATATTTTTTTTAAATTTGTCTTTCGGTGCCCCAGGCGCGCGTTTTGTGCACCTGGCCTTTAATACGCCCCTGAATAAGGCTTTGAAGAAGGGGGAATATACCCCTGATGGGAAGCTATATTTTCTACTAGTTTGCAATGAGTTTGACAAGGCAAGCTTGCTGCATGGTGACTTCGAAGCTTGCGATAACTTGTTATGAACTTGCAGTCTTGCCGTGTCAAACTTGCTGCAAGCTTGCAGAGCCAGATTGCTGCAAACTAAACTTGCAATCTGGGTTGAATAAGCCACAAGATTGCGTAGAAATTTCCTCGTAAGGAACAGACATCTGATGGAATGTATGCGATGTAGTTAAAATCAGCAGGTAAGCCTAAGATTGCTGTAGAAGAGCAGCTATGACACAGAGGGCCCATATGGATCATTCTTTACGTAGCAGAACAGACGACTAGGAAGAACGTGGCGGGGCGAGGATAAAAGTATTAAAAAAACTGGAGAGAGCACAGAGTGACATATTGAGGCAGTGGCGTCAACTGGGGAGGGCGAGAGGAGGCAGTCACCTACCCTACTTTTTGCGGGAAAATTTAAATTTGTATTTCGTTTTAGCTGCCTAAAGATAGAAATTATTAAAAAATCAATAGAGTCCGCGAAAGTTTGCTAATTTTGTAACTACATTTTAAAATTTTGTTGTCTACCGGATGTACTTTTAAGTGTTTGTAAATTTTTTGCCCTCCCCCAATCATTTTTGTCACCCAGTCGCCGCAAATGTATCTAGGCAATGGCATAGGTTTCAAGAGGATAAGAACATAAGAAGTCGCTTCAGTACAGGTCGTTTTTCTGTTGCAAAGCCACAAGACGTCTGGTATTTGCAGTGGAGTAACAAGGGTGGGGCAAGCGCCCTGGGCGCGATTGCAAGGGGGCGCAAAATTAAGGAATTAATTGGTTGTATTTAATATAAAAGCAGGATTTTTTGAAGCTCTTATTCCCAAGATTCTTAAAAATTGAAATAGTTTCAACTAAGTGTGGGGAAATCCTAAGGATGGAGTCATTTTTACAACCCGGAAACCTCAAGCTGCCACAGAATAACAAGTAATATAATATTCCAGAGATTTTCTGACCGAAACCCTCATCGCGAAATTAAAAACTCGTTTAGAGCTCCCACCTTACCGGGACAAAAATTAGTTTCTCGATGGGGTGAGAAATAAGGGAAGATGGTTGGGGATGATTATCTCCGCAGGGTTCCCGTTTCTTTCTTCTGATCCGATGGTTCCTATGGTTTCTCACGGTATGCATGCTTCATACTGAATGATTGTCAGCTTCCTCGGAAATTGGTCATAAACGGTTAGCAGAAGTGTCATTCTTATTTTCAGTCAGCAAAGAATGAAGAACGGAAAATATACTCCATTTTTGTGTAGTGCAAGAGCTCTCCAGAAAATTTAAAGAGACGTAAGTTTGCTATCTCTGCATTGTTTTTAGTCCTGAATATTTGTATAACTTGTATGATTAAAATGCCACAGTGTTTATTTTAAATTTTTATTTTGCAAAACCTAGATGCAATTGTTCTGCCAAACAAACAAAAAAAAAAAAAAAAACCAGAAAGGACCGCATAAAGTTTTGCAATTGCTGGTGAAAATTAAACAGATCTTGCAAACAGATCTTAAATTGACATTGAAAAAAAAAATAATTTTCGTTAAAATAGCAAGGATTTTCTAAAAGAATTTACATTTAAAATGCTAAAGAATTAAATAAGCATGCAAGATTTAAATTTAAATTATGAAGAATATCTCAAATGTTCTGCTACGTTTACGCAGACTCAAAACTGATTTTCAAATATATTAATTATGCCTTTTCCATATACTTTTTTTTGTATATTGCGAAAAGATAGTTTTGAAAATTATTATCCAGAACATGATAATAATTCTAAGAAATGATATCGTCATGCCCAAGCCTGAAGTTCGTTCTTTTGCATATGATGTCGATAATGTATATATTCATTTATTTCAGAGAATTTTATTCTAAATTTAAATTTTAGACTGATTATTTCAATTTTAATGTTTTAGTTATAATTGAGATATCTAGTTCAAGCTTTAGACTCGATAAAATCTGGAATAATGTCTTTGCCCATGAAACTTTCGGCATTTAGAAGTTTGATCTCAGCAGTTTCGTTCCATCAAGCAGACTTATAACTTTTCTGTCAGACCCCCCCCCCCTCCGTTTGTTTTGAAAAATACATTAAATCTGAAAAAATTCAAATTATACTATTATCAAGTTAAACATTTTAATTTTCTAATCTGATTTAATTATAAAATACGAAATTCCGGATGGCAATGTTGTTAACTTCAGTTTTACACTGCATAAAATGAATGAATCTAAATTTATAAAATTACACTTTTATAATTATATTTCTTGTCTACTAAAATAATAAGGAAGTACAATTTTTCACGTCATAAATAAATTAATGACGTAATAATTTTAATTCATGTTTGAATCTGCATTTCCCCCTGCAATAGCGTATCCCCTAATTACATGTAATGAATTTTAACTTTGTCATAAGATGCTAAATTAAACATTAAATTTATTAGTTGTAAATTTTGATTAATAAATTTAAAGACGTATATGAAATTATATGATGAATTATATTGTGAATATTATTAAATATATTAGTCACTAAGGTTTTTGTATGAGTTTTTCTGTATTAACAAAACATTTACTTCAATGTTTGGAGTTTTATATACTGACTATGGGAAAAAGTAATGTACATATTTTTCCATTATTATTCATATGTGTGTGGGTTTTTTTCAATGGATTAAAAGATTTGTGCACATTTCATATTTTTCAAATACTAGATAAATGGAATGCAGCCTTTCATTTATAAATTTTTAATATATCGAAAGTTTCTTATAAACTTTGAATTTCTTATTTAAGCTACATTTAAGGGATTAAGGTTAAAATGCACCAAATTTTCTGTGAAAATTCAACGAAATTTTGTTAAAAAAAATCTGTAATGTGTAAATCTATCGAGTCAAAAATGTTTATATGTTATTTTTTAAGTTTATTTCCACTTTTAATCTTTGCACTCCCCGGCATAAAGTTTCCGAAAAGAAAATGAGGATTACATTTCAAAAGAAGGGGGGGGGCGCAGTTTCGGTATTTGCCTTGGGTTCCATTTTATGTAGGTACGCCACTGGGTATTTGGTAGCAACTGCCAAAAGAAACAGGAAAAGCACTGCAGAAGACTTGCCCCGGCAACTTCACGTTTACCTCAGTTTCGAGGCAAACCGTGTAGACGGTTGTTCCACTCACGGCAACTCACTGCCGGGGCCGGTTAGCCTGATGCAGACAATAGAGACTAGACACCAGAAAAGTGGGTCTGTGTACTGTTTACTGACTAATCCAGTTTTCCCTTCATTTTGATTCACTTTATATATACACATGAAGAGCAAAGACCCGATAAAACCAAGAAATTATCATTGAACACCACCGTTACGGTGGTGCCAGACTGCTGCTATGGGTTGGCATTATCCGGGTTCTCGAAAAAGTCTCCATGTCCAACGTGGAATCGTGATGACAAATTTACCAGAGAATAATTCTGTATTATTTACTAAGTGCAAATGATTTTTCTTATTTATAGCATAATTTGTGTTTTGCCAAATGTTATCCTTTTATAATTATTTTTCAATTTAAATCAATACTGTTTCCAAAATAATACGTTGCGAGTAATCGTATTCATTGAAGCATTCTTTGTTCAACCGTTACGGAATTAATGAAAGAACTTTTTTTTAAAGAAAATCACTACACTGCTTTGCTCACTTCTTATCGATGCTCGTAAATTTGGTATTCTGGTTAAATGTAGAACTGTTTCCTATGAAATCAGAAACATCAAATACAAAACAGCTTCACCATAAGCTTTAAATTCCTACACACTTAAAAACTTTAAAAATGCTTCCACAAGTTTGTCTTTGTTCTGAATCAAAGTTTCTTAAGAATTGAATCTTTCATTTCAAATCAAGTTCTCAACAACCGATCGATTCTACTCAGAAAACTCAAAGAAAATTAGTTCTGATGAAAAGAAATACATCAAAAGATAAAATCGTTTGTTCTATCAGCCATTCTTATTCTAATTGTTTCGAAAGTAGCAGGCGACGATTTAACATTCAGATCTTTGTTCTGAAAGCGCAAATTCTAATTTCTAAACACGACTGAAATCTTTCATTTCATCGAAATTACGCTTTATATTATTGCAACTCTGCTACAAGAAAGAGGGAGATTTATTTTGTGCCTTGGGAAATTTGATGAAGGAAAGTAATATGTAAATAATTCCTGTTTCGTATGCCAGGTATCTCACCGAATTTACTACAAAGGAAACAGGCTGTTGTCGGATATGTAGGAACTTATTATTGAAAGTTTCAGAATTAATGAATTCTTAGCAAGCAAAGAGAAAGATTCTTAGCCTAAGAAAATGCATTTATTTCAATCTATAAAATTATGAACGAACTTAATTCATTTCTATGAGAATCTGGAATAGAATAGGTATGATAACAGAAAACAAAAGTTACTATTTATTGGAAAGGTTGGAACTTTCTAAGAAAGGGCATATTTATTGCAATGGACATATTTTCTGAAAATAGGGACAATTTAAACTGTTCATTTAATGATTAGCGAATATGATCGCCTCCGAGTGGGAGAGGTATGAAATCGGAGACAACAGTTAAAATTTATGAAGGAAAAAAATACAAGGTTAAATTCCTCTTAAAAAGAAACTACATTTATTTATGTTAAGATACATGAAAAACTAATTTTATATGAATAATCGACCTCTTACAGTGCGTATCAAACAATAATTTTAAAATAAAACTTTAAAATAAACCCTGCATTTTCAATCAGTGTTCATAGAATTGAAATTATACTCAATACAATCATGTTTTAAACTTTATTTTCAATTTAGCAAAAATACAAAAATAGGTGTGTAAAAATTTTAAGCACATGAGACATTTATTTTTTTACAGTCGATTAAAAATAAAAAGTTAATACTTGATTATTGTACCTTTTTATTGAATTACGTAAAATACGTGGTTTTCCATCGATAACACTGAGTTCTTTATTGCTATGGCTGTAGTTCAAACTAAACATCCTCAATGCCAATTTCAGTATTTCAGCTGAAGAATACTGCTTAATATTTTGATAAAAGAAATTTGAGAATTTACCCCACACGTTTTCTATGAAGTTCAAATCAGGACTAAGGGCTAGACCACTCAAAACCGACCCCATGTTGGAGCTAAGATACTTTGACGTTAATTTGGAGACATGTTAAAAAATCATAAAGTCAAATCTGTTCCACCAAAAATTTCAACAAAGGGAACCAAATGACTCGCAAGTGTCTCTTGGTAGTTTTCAGATTGTTTTGGATCCTGAGTAAGGCTAGGGATGTCTAGCTATTGAAACAAACCGATGTCATACCATCAAAAATCCACCATCATATTGTCATCTAAGCATGCGTCATTGGCGGCTCGTCCATTAGGGTTGCAGAACTGCAGTCCCCCCCTGAAATTGTTTTAAAATCTTGTATTTACGTTTTTATTCTCATTTGCTTACTTTTCCACTTTGAGAGTTCAATGATCCACGGAAATGGCAAAAAGTAAGAAAAAACGTAAAAGGAAGACGGAAAATCAATCAACAACTAAGAGAGACACAAGACAGATGCAAAGAGTCCCCCCCCTTAAAAAAAGATAAAAATTCACGAACTGAATCGGGTGAAAAAAGCAACCTTTTCTCCTTTTGAATTTAGAGGCATATGAGCTGCGGTTACTATAGCCCTGGCTTGGCGAGTGACTTTCGCCTTCGCTTCCTCATTTGACTTGTTTTCGCTTTCTCTCATGGGCTGTTTAATGGGTTTCTGTTTCGCTTCATGTTGTCTCGACAAAAAAGTGCCTGGTTCATTGAATATTCGTTTTCTATTGCCTTCGAAAACAAGTTTGAAGATATTTTTCTAAAATACTATCTAGTTAACAATTTTTATAAGGAGGGATCAATCATTATCATTAGAAGTATCTAAGAAAAGCTAAACTTTGTAGACCTTCAAAAAATTATATTTTCACAGCTTTCGCTGAGTGAAAAATTGAATATAAAGAATGGAGGTTGCATTATGCCGGATTTGAAGATAGTTCAAAAATCCAGTACCAGCAAAAACTTTTGCAGCATTGCTTGTTTCTGAGCTGACATGCCGCCACTGGTCTTAGTTCTTTTCGAAGATCGTGCAATCCTATCGGGTCTGTCCAAATTGCATTTTTTTTTTCATCGCTGAATATAACAAAAAGCCACATAATCACCAAATGACATGTGCTGTTTGGCCTATTGTAATCAAGCTTCTTTGTGGTGCGGTGTCAAGCCAGGCGATCGAGGCATCTTGCGGTTTTTCATATACCCCCCGATTCTAAAATTCTTCTTTGATTAGTTTTTTTCGATATTTGTCCTCCGACGATATTTTTAATTAAAAAAAGAGAAAAAAATTCCCAGTTGAGGCAAAGAATCTGATGTGTATGTAATTACGAGAGCTGGTTAATCGTAGCCTTCCAGAACGAGATTTTTGTTTCAAGTTTTTACCAAAAGCTAATATTTGATAAATTTCACGTTTTGACCTCTTTAAAGTAGCAGCAATTTCAGAGAAATGGACTTCTGTTCTGCTCCCATACATCAGATTTTTTACGCTTCCTAATATGAAATTTTTTTAGACCTAGCCATTTTGAACTAACGTCAAACAGTCAGTGAGGTTCTTATATGCTTAAATATCATATGCGTGCACAACTACATGTGTGATTTCATTAATTTTCATAAAAGCATTTTTGTGTGTAAACTTTTGAGACGGCAATTTTCGTTCCATTCTCAAAATTTCTGATTAAAAATAAAGTTTTTAAAGTAAATAATGTTTAATATGATTTAAAAATTGCAATTTTGTATATATATAAACAACATATTGAATTACAGTGGATATTTGAAGTTTTATTTTAAAATTATTGTTGTGCTTAAACTTTTCGCACGGACTGTATGTGCACATGCAAATACTAAATTTGAATGTAAATAAATGCCCACCTTAACTTTCCAAGAAATAAATGTTCCAGTTGCTAACATGACAGACTGAATTAATTTAATTTCACCTGCAGTTTTGAGAATCAGGATCACTCATAAATTTGTTTCAATGTCATAATAAAATGCTACATAAATTCGACTTTACTCTACAGAACTACAAATGAACTCATTTGAATTTTACTCATTTTTACTTTCTCGAATATGAAGAGAAAGTATTTTTATCTTCCAAGAATTCAACCTCAAGGTTTTAATGAATATTTATGTTTTAAACTTCCCCCAAAACGGGGGAAAAAAACATACTTCTATAATTACGCCTGTTCATCCACGAACTCGCTTACTCAAAAATGATACAATTGAATAAAATTTGGCATGTGATCTGGAAACCAGAATTGCAAATCTATATAAAATTTTGGATGAAATCCATCAATGCAAAGCCTGTCCGTCTGTCAGCCCCTTGATACACGAAAACACAACGAGCTAGATAAATGAATTTTGATAAGGCCCAATGGTTCCAATCAGTACAAGGGAAGACATCCAACATGTATACACGATTCTCTTTAAAGTGTAAAATATTGTGACAAATATAAAATTGTGACGAAAAACTGAAAACGAAATTTAAATAGAACCAAGTATTTTAAACTAAATTTCCTATCTAGTACAAGTAATTTCTATTTCAGACCTAAAATTGCAGAAATTATTCAATACAGTGAAGTTTTGAAGTATTCAATTTTGTGTCGTGATATTTATTTAAATACACAAGGTTATACCAGATGACGTAACAAACTACTTTATTAATTTCTGAAAATTTATTTACCTTATGAAAAGTTTTTCTAATTAATACTTATTGATTAAAGAACTAAAAATATTCATTCATTAGAAAGTATGCCAGAAAGCATTTTCTTTTTGTCACATTTGAAATTTTTAATATCAGTTAATTAAATTGATTAATTTAGTTAATTAAATTTCTAATATTAGTCATTTAGAAGTGCTGCACAATGAATGTGCAGCAGTGGACAAGGAAAACGCAGCACTTACATTTTTTTATGAATATTACATTCGGTTTGCAACAGGAAAGCATGATTGCATCAGCCTCACGTATAAAACGACCAAATCTGAGGGGGCGGGGGGGGCGTTTTCATTGGCTACTACTGTATATACAATAGATTCAGTTTCACAAGCTGAAGGGTGAACCACAAACTAATGATATTAATTTTGCATCTACAAATTATTCTCTTTTTAACATTCAGACTGAGGAAAGTGCACTGGCACTCAAAATAATACCCAACTCAAACAAGTTTGCAAATTATATAGAAATGCATACACGCTCGTTATTCCATTCAACACAAGTGGCCATAAGAAACTATAAAATAATAAAAAGAATGGGCTTAAGTAGATTGTTTGAATCTCTTAAGTCGTTTTGGCAGGAAAAGAATTTTAAAAAGTAAAGTAGAAAATAAGAACAAAAAAAAAATCAATATTATACGGAAATGCATAAAAGGAGAACATGATTATATTATTATGTTCCAAAAGTTCTAGAACATATAAAATATTTTCCAAATGTAAATGAATTATCTCATTGAACAAAGAAGAGTATCAGGTGACCAATTAGAACAGGTTTCATAGGTTCAAATACGTACAGCACATGTGCGAAGAGAAAGTTAAATTTCAGATTTAGTAAATTAAAACTGAATTGGTTTCATTTCCAAAAGTAAATTTCTCCTACTTATATGTGTACAATTTTATGAATCTTTAAATAGACCATAGCAATTCGAAACACAATTTCATCTCTTAAACTTTAAAACACATCCATCCTTCTGATTATGATAAACATAACATGTGATGTAATTATTTTAAAGTATTTTTTTGTTGTGTGGATGACTAATATTAACATTTACTAATATTTTAAAAACTTTTTACTAAGAACCAAAAATCTAAATACTCTGTTAAGACACATAAATTTATACTGTAAAAAACTGATACTATATGCTGATGTTTAAAAAAAAAATGCTTTTCTGGCAAGTTATTGACTCGAAAAGCATTTGAAAATTATGTTTAAAAATGTCATTCATTCCAATAAAATACTATTGATAAGAAAACTGTACCCTAAACCTTACGATGTTAATTAGGAATATTCCAGTTCCAAAAGCTAACATTTATATTGCAACAGTCAAGTAAAACCATCTCATATTCAAATTTCATATTGATCATAAACCTCATTGCCGCCTCTCCTACAGAAGTATTTTAACAAGAAAATGAAATTTATACATGTACTTTCTACTTCACATATGTAATGCATCATTTTTTAACTGCACACAATAGTTAAATCCTTATTTCTGGTCCATTCATATCTAGTATTTTTAAAATATTTTTTTCATGACGGAAGATAAATTGGACACGGTTATGACACGAGGAAACATCTTCGAAACACATTTTTATAATATAGCTGTTTTTGAATTATGCCATTACAGAAAAAAATTTTAGTGCTACACTTTTTTAAACTTTATTTTATACTATACGTAGTCAAGGGACTAGAGTTGATTGAATTTCGCATAGCAAAACAAATGAACCCGAAGCCCATAAAATGTTGGTTAGCTCCCGATTGTACAACTGCATTCAATTAACTTGTTAATTATTTCAAATTTTGCAATATGTCACTGCACCTTCAATATCTCTTGCAAGTTGCTCCGTTTTCTTTCCGATTGCAAAAGTACATGGCCGTTGGTCTTTGCTTTAAATTTAAATTAAGCTACTGTTGTTTTTGAAAGAAATAACAATAAGAAGTTGGTGAAAACACTGGACTCCTTCACAATGGTAATAGTATACTTCTTGTATATCTGCCCCCAATTTCTAACAACTATAAAGGGAAGGTGTTTTACTCTTCTGTTCAAAGTATAAACTGGAATGCAAACTAAAAAGTTCCCTTAATTTTTCATTTCTACTCAGGTAAAGATCCTTCACCCAAAGGCACTGTTATAGCCACATCAGAGAATTTTTATTAAATCCAAAAATGTTCTGTATTGCAAAAGTTGGACCCATCAACATTACTTTCAAATACTTAAAGCAATTGAGCAGTAAAATTGTTTTTGAGAATAGTGAAAATGAATGCCCGAGAGACATTTGAATTTTACTTCTATAATATTTGCATTATTAAATACTAATTACACTCATACTTAATATAACATCATTCATCTCTCTACAATAGCTATTATATGGATTAGATGCCAGCTATAAATTAGGTCTATGAAAGGAACAGTCTAGCATTTACACCAAATTTTATTGTTATTTCTGTCAAAAACATTAGCTTTATATAAGCAGTTTACTTTTTATTTATTAGAAACATGTGTGGGTAGAACAGTAAATCAAGATATAAATTTTCCTTAAAATGTCACTGTGTCAGATTTCAAAATAATCATAAGATGCTGAATAAAGTTCAACTATTTATTTAGTATAATCTAGCACAATGACTTCTTAATAAGCATACTGACAATGTGTTATCTAAATTAACTGACTGGTAATCATCAACAAATATTATGAATTATTAAAAGTACAGTTAGTCTGACTATTACTTTATAAAATCAGTCTCATCTAAACAAATCCTGAATCAAGGAGAAACATGCTCAATTCCCTAAGAAATTTAATTACAACAGAAAACACATTCAAAAGCTTACCAAAGTAATTTCAATCAGACTAACTCTACTAGTTCAACAACAATAGAAAACTATTTAAACCGGTTTATGTAAGGCCATATATTTTCATAGCTGCAAGGCTAAACTTGAAAGCTCTGCTGATTAACCACTTATTAAATTTAGTATAAAAAATTTTACAGCCAACATTAGTGCCCATACGTACAAGTTCAAGTAAAACGCCTTACAATATGCAACAGAATGAGTTACATTATATAATAAACTAATACAAATACTATTAACAAAAATACTCATTCTGCAGGATTTTCAACAATTTTAAAATTAATTTAAATAAAAACAACTTTCTTATTTGGCTCAGTTTTTAGAAAATGAAATCATAATTATGAAATTTAAGAGTTTTCCATGGTTTATCTCATTAAATACAATATATATGAGAGAAATAGAGAAGGCATTCACGTTTCAAAAACTTCAGTCAAACTCCCACTATAGTGAACCTTGAATACAGTTTATTTTTTTCTATCATGGTGAAATTTTCTTTAATATGAATTCAGATGCAACTTGTATTACTTCGAATAACACTGATGTAAACTCCTATCAGCAAATTTAAATATATATTTTAAATATATAAATTCAAATATATTCTTTTAAAACGATAAATTGAATACATAAAGAGCTTCAAAAAGCAAAATTCAACAATTAAGATGCCGAGACATACAGTCATGATGAAATATTATCATCCGACTTTCTTTGAAGAGAAAATACAATAATGGTACTTCATACCCATAACTTTTGATGCTGAAATTGCTAAATTTTTGTTGGAATCAATGGTTTCAAACAAAATAAAATATTTCGCCTTTTTTTTAAACCCTGAATTAATTTAGCTTTCATTTTTAGATTCTTCACTTTAAATGAACTTCCCAAAATAATTAAGTTGATTTCATCAAACTCCTAATCACTTTTAAGCACATACTCAAAAACATTTCTTCACTTTTATGAAAAGCATGTATTAAATACAGATCAAGTAAGTTACAGAATCTATAAAACTGTCCCTTAAGAGGTTCTCTACATAGGAGTTCAACTGGATTTTAGCGACATTCATTAACTGTATGGATTTTCTATAAAATATATTTTCTTGAAGAATGCAAAACAAATCTCAGAAAATAAGTTTTATTCAAACATAATTTCCAAACAAGAGTATTAGAATTAGTAAAATTCAACAAAACTTTCTATAATTATTAAAAATTGGTAACTACAGAATTAAATAGGAAACTTCAGTTAAAAATCAGGAAATGTAAAATGCTTTTAATTCCAGTTTTAGCAGAGCTTGGCATTCAGGAGGTTTCAGAACCAAGAAAACAATAGTTCAACATGGGATATCTCATCCACATACAAGTTTGAAGATGAATATTTTTGATTTCTTCAGCAGCCGTCCCTTCAAAAACTACGCACGTTTTAAAAGTATAAAACAAAAAAATAACTTAATCAAGCCTCCTATATAATTTCCTAATCACAAAAGATGTATTTAATTCTGACCAACTAAAATAACTTAAAAATTCAGTAACTGTAGGTTTCACTGTAACTAAAAGAATGAAATAGGTTTACAGCATCATAAAAGTATAAAACGGTGAGATATTTGAAGCGTAAAACTTCAGGTAGCTGAGTGCATTTACATATATGTTGTTTCATTCTGTATGTATCAACAGGATAAAACACAACTCAAAGTCTAAAAAAAAAACAATAGCGACTTCTTAAAAACAAAATACCATAAATAGAACAGATCAGATTATGGCAAAAAAAAAAAACCTTAAAAAAGGCAGAGATTGCATTTAACGCATGATGATAAAAAAAAACAAGGCTGACAACAGTATATCTTGTATATTGACATTAAGAAAATACAAAAAAATGGGGGGAGGGGTTGCATTTAATACACTGTGCTACACTTATAAAAAAAAAAATTTCTGAAACTCATTCATTGTGCTTAAGTATTATCTTCCCAAGTTAGAAACTTAAATATTACCCACTTTGAACAATGTAACTATAAATCAACAGGGTACTAACTTATTTTGCTGTAATGCATTTAAAGCTTACAATGGGCTCATAACATATCGACAACTTTGCGACGACAAAGATGCAATTCACCGGTATAACATTTGAACACATTCAGGCACTGGACCCCAATATAAAACTACTAACTACAACAAAAGTATAACCTAAAAATATAGTATAACACATCACTGAAATTTTCCTAACTACGTAATTAAACAAAAGGCAAACACCTAAAATTGGCAGTTAGATATCTCGCATTGAACAGGAGATGCTCGCTGATACAAAGCACTTATATATAAGTTGGCAGTCGTTCTTTGATTATGTTTCCACACACTATCAAATAGTTTAAACACATTTTCACCAACCGAGTATTGAATTCACACACAGAGAAAATAAATGCATAGCTTCTCAGAAGAATCAATACTTCTCGCACACATTTAAAGTGTGGCCATTATTTCATTAATCATTTAATGCAAAGAAAACAACTTCAAAACCTATTGCCTATCGTTTAGATTACAACTTTTAGAGACAGTTCAATAAGATACAAATTACATATCATTCCAATTTCATTTTTAAAAGTTCTCTGTGAGAGAGAATTTAAAAAATATAATAAATATTAATTTCTTTATTTACATGTTCTTCATCCAGTTTCCAGATAAAATACTTAGGCAAATGAGTATCACATATAAGCCAAGGAGTATTATCAGCTTTTAACTTCCTTCTAATGCACAAAATCAAACGTTACTGTCAAATTTATTCTATGTTGATACCATGAATAAACTTTCAACAAGTTATTTTTACCCTTAAAACTGAGAACATTAACCACTTGAGGATTTGCAAAATACAATTTCAGCTTGCGTAGAGTGCATTAGAAATTCAGCTTGAATCTTGTAAACTAAGATGCAATTATGTTTGTTTATAATAAAATGCATTTAGATATAAAGAAGTACAAACAATTTCACTTTAATACAATTCATGTTGGTATATGCAAGAAATAAGTAGTGTTTCATTCATACTAAATTTAGGGTGAAATCACAATGCTAAATATGTCGAGCATTATTTAAAAGAAAGATTCGTGTAATGTAGAGATTCATAAAAAGCTAACTTTTAATTTTTCTCCCTTTTAAATGTCCTTTTATTCTATAAATTGTGCAAGTACAAAAAATATGTTAGGACAATGTCTTATTTATAGTACAGAATAGATTTTACAAGCTACTAAAACTAAGTTTTGCATAGCTGGAGACTCAATACTGTACAACTGTAATACCAGGTTTGGTAACTCCAATCATGGCAATATCATGCCTTTCAAAAGATTTTGAAACAAAGCATTAATATTTCCATTCACATATGTTTGAGATTCACAAAGAATTTTATAAATGCCCAATATGAATAAATTGCGATAGTTAAAATTTACAAAATGCAATACAAAAATTTGGCATAAAGGCTTACTAAAATTAAAAATACTGATCGAGTACTTTTCCAACTATATATTCCAATAAAATATCACCGGTATATACAATACTTTTTTTTTAGTGCTAAAGCAAAATAAACAGTTCTCTTTTTGACTTAGATTTAATAAATTTGTGAAGATTCTCATATTATGTACTGAAATGGCAACAATATGCAAGTACCCAGAGCAATGCAAAATCACAAAATATTTTATATAAAAGAAATGGAACTAATTTACTTTTTTTATACTATCATTTGATAAGTCGTGGTGTTCCACACCATTTGAATATTGCTCTTTTTCATTTGAATGAACGTATCCATTGCCATTAGTGTAGGCATTTTTAGTAGAACAACCATTAGCATAACCGTTTGAATAACTATGACCATTTGTTAGTTTATATCCATTTTTAACAGGCGATCCTTCTTCACTGGTTTCCTTTGCTTTCAGTGCTGCTCTTTCTGCTCTCTTCTTTTGGTAGGCATTTTTGTAGAATTCAGCAAACAGGAACCAGAAAAGAACTGCATGGAATCCAATCCAGTACATGAAGCCACGAGGATAATTACAGTTGATGAACAGCAGTTGAAAAGCATGAGTGAATATCATGAGAAACTGAATCTGTGGAAAGCAAAATAATGGATATTTAGAAAAGACTATCAACCAAATTCATAGACATAGAGCAACTAAAAATTTCAAATGGATTCCCATTCAATGTTCTATTTACCTCATGAATATAAAAAGCATGACAATTTGAATGAGAACATCAGTAAGAAATTCAAAAAGAATTTAAACATATATATATGGCAGTGATGTGGGGTGGGTAATTACCGGGCATGAAAGTGCAATTTATTTCAACATCGAAATACTGCAGCATGTTAATTGGCTTAAAATATGCTGATAAAATGAATTTAAACATACCAACCATAATTGTTCAGTTTACTGGATTATTTCTTTATATACTTACTATCTTGAGGACTTTCTTTACAGATTTCACAGAAAAATTGATCAAATAAAAAAAGAAAATCCAACAGAAAATAATATTAGCTTTCAACAATGGAAGAGAAACACGCAATTAAATATTTGTTTATTGTAATGTTTCATTGTAACAATGAATGCCAAAAAATATTTTTTTTAAATTTATTAAAATTAGAGAAAAAAATCGAATGAAAACTTAAATGATATCATTAAAAAAAATTAGTTTTTAAATTTTCAAATGGTGTAAAAATAAGTTTGTGCTGTAATATTTTTGGAAAAACTACAATATTTACTTAATTTTTAATTAATTAAAATAATAATAATAAAAAAACGGTTACGAGGTGCACATTCCCACCCTCCAAAGTATGTTTGTGCCGAATTTTGTTGCTCTAGGCCTAGCTGTCTGTCCTGTAGAGCCCTAAACACACACATTCTAATCTTGTGATCCATAATTTACTCACATTGCCATGCTGGAAGTCAAACATTCTTCTTTAGATTTAATGAATAGTTAGTCATTATTTCACGTGCACTAACATTACTGTAAATTTTATGTTAAAAAGTAAAAAAAAAAAAGTTACCTGCTTGGAACTTTTAATATTAAGTAGGATAAAAGTATCCAATGTATACTGTACTGTTGAGTACAAACTTGACAATGTAAGCAAAATGGAGAAACACATAAAAAAATGTTTCAAAACTCTTGTTGGATTAAAAAAGGTTTTTGAAAGGGTTAAAATAGCTAACGAATTTTCTTTTAATCAAATTCCAACCATGACACTTACATCAAATTTAGAGTTTTAAGAAGATTTAAATATTTGATGCTCATGATCCAGATGAATCCTGTCTAACCAGGAAACTGTGTGCGAGTGTCTACTATACCGTCAAATAATGCAACAGATTCAGAAACAAAAAATTCGCATTTCTTGTTGCTGAAATCTTGTTACAAAAATAACTTACCTTTGTTGAAAGTAATACGAGTGAATATTACTTTCAGAATAATTCACCTTTAAAAACTGTGAGAACTGAAACATCTGCCAACTTCTCAGCAATGCCTGATACTTTGACTAATTACTTCAAAAAGAATTATAAACAATTGTATCTTTCATTTTAGTTTCTATTATCAGCTCTTTATCATTTTAAAACCAAACTCAACATTTTCTTCTTTTAAAATTTAGTCGAGTTTTAAAAAAGGATCGATATTTAAGTCACGTATTTTATGTAAGATCCATGATATAGTATTGCGTTTGCCTTTTCTGATTCATTTTTTAAGTGTTTACAGAATTTAAAAAAGGTTCATATATTACTAGTTTTTTTTTTTTTACCTTAACTTATGCTCAATATATATATTCTACAGATATTTATATTCTATATAGACATCATATTTCACAGCAGTGCCTGTGTTTTATATGAATAGAATTACTTGAAAAATAAATACCCATGTAAATAACAATTTTGGGTATTTTCCCTCAAAAATAAATACCTGGGTATTTTACATCACTAATACAGGGTGTCCCAAGCATATACTTCCTTAACTATTGCACCTAGACATATACTTCCAATTACAAAGTTTTATGAAATAAGGCAAGAATTTGTGTGAAAACATTTTGGCTTCTGTGGAAGCTGAAAGTAAAAATAGTTAAGAAAATGTATACATTCCCCATGGAGCAGAAGTGTCAATGAGTAAAATGTTCCTCTTGCACTCATCTATATATAAACCAAGTTTCACAATTCTATCTGCAAAACTTGCAGTGATATATTAATTTTTAAATTTAAAGGGGTTGCTCACAAATTTATATGGATATGTTTATTGCAGAAATGCAAATTTATTCACCATAGAAAAACTTCAAAATGCAAATATTTATTTAGTAGTACATCATCCAATCATCACGGATTGAAAAAAAATTGCCTACGATGCATACTGTTATTCAGTTCCATCGGCACAGATGCAAATATCGACTTGATAAAGAATGGAAAGACAACTTGAGAAAATGAAAATTTAAGGCACAACAGGATAATATCAGACAAGAATATTCAATTATTTTCTCTTAGCATTGTGCATATTATTAAGTTTTACCTAAAGGCAGTGGCGACTCGTCTTTTAGGGTTGCAAAACTCACTAAAATTATTTTTAAAAATTGGATTTCCATCAAAAAATTACCTTTTCAATGTTTTCTCCAATTTTAACAACTTAAAAAAAATATTTTTTGGCATAATTTACGATCATACTCTTCATTGTTGCAACACAATTCAAAGCATTTTCATTGTTGAAATCTAAGGTAATATCCTAATACATTCGGCTTTCATATTTTATATAAATGAAAGTTTTGAAAACGAAATCAAAACAGAAATATATATATTATTGAGTTTGCCCGCTTCTTTTTCCTCACGATAATGATATTTGAATTGTAGGAAAGCAATGCAGAGTACCATTAATCCAAAACAATGTTAAAAAATTACAATGTGAAATTCATTACACCGCAATCAAAGTATGCGAGGCAAAGAAATATATTAAGACACGCTTAAAAATAATAATTGGGTCATTGAGAAAATAAATCATCTCCACGTAGAATGCTAAAGTAATGACATCATCTGCCGCGAGAAAGCTGATGTACTATCGGATTGTAGAAATGCATGCTGGGAGCTAGCTGTAAGTAACCTTGGATTGAAAGCTCCAATTTGGTCTGCGACGATAAAAAAATTCGCAGAAAATCGAGGAAAAAAGATATTTTGACTGTTGTTTTAAAACAGGGACAAATATTCCGGTTGTTACCTCAAGAAAACTGAAAATGATAGCATTATTAGAACGCCGGATGTGAGAAAATAAAAATTGAATGCTAAAAATGTAAAGGAAAAGTGACTATTGCTTCAAAATTTCTCAAAATTTAGTAAATTACGTTAGAAATTCAAAACTAACTTTATTAGAATGGAAATCGCGTGCTTTCCGATGGTGTATCTACTTTTGTCGTACAATTATTCGAAACCATTCTATTGAGAAATAAGTGCGAAAAATCAACCAAAACAACACAAAACATTAAATAAAAAATTTTCTAGATTAAATTTTAAAATTTCGGCTTCAAAGTGCATTCGGTCACCATTACGACTACCTGTGTGCCAAATTTCATGGCTGTAAGTGCGATAGATTCGTCTGGACATCACAGACAAACACACACACACACGCAAACATTGCCTTTTATAAGTATAGACAAGGAAGTTTGTAACCATTAGAATGAAAGTCAGAAAAAAAGTTCCAGTAAAACAAAATAATCCAAAAAAACCTTAACCTATTGTTGTTCAATTTGAAATCTACATTCTGCTGTAGGCTTCACAGTAAAAGTTGGCATTTCCTATATCGTCGAAAAACCACAAACATTCACCAATATTTTCCGAATGCTGATTTATAATAAAATTAAGAGAGAAGGAATGATTATATCCCTCTTTAAAAGCTTTGGCAAACTACGCAATTTTGAAAATAGCAAACAATGAGCAATTTAATTACAACAACTATGAAAGTTTCCATATCTATATGGAATGAAGAGAAAAATAAGAATCAAGAAGTATTGAAACTGTTACAATGAATAAATACAGAAGGAAAAACACTACTTCCTATTTCTTTTAAATGGAAAATTTTATTTAAATTATGAATCCCTTTTTTTCTTTAAAGTAAAAAAATATTAGAATTTCTTGAGTTACAAACATGCGTTTAACTTCAAAATTCTCACAAAAGGTACAAGAAAAACACTTCTTAAAAAAAAAATTACATTTCCCCAACTTTCCTTTAACAACAAAAAAGGCAATTTAATAATGTTTAATATTTCTCAATATAATTCAAATTGAACTTTTTTCAAGCACAGAAGTTTAAGAGCACAAAAGGGGAAAAACTTTCTGAAACAAACACTCAATTTCAAAAATAAAATCAAAGTTAGATAATAGTACCAATATCTAGTTTTGGCGAAATTATTACATGGAACACAAGAAATATCAAAAAGTAATTAAATCTGAAAAAGGGAATTTTCCTTTGCTGTTACTAAAACATTAAATTGTGGCATTTCTAAAGACTGCACATATCTTTCATTACAAATGAAAATTAAACATCAGCATCAAGCGCAACTATTTTTATCAATAAAAAACTCAATTATTTTGCAAAAGATGAATTTTAAATGCAAAAATATTAACTCGATAAACATCTTAATGGTGCGAGTTCAATAATAATTTGCTAGCTATTAGAGGATGGACTTTCTTTTATAAGTCAAGTTCCATCACTAACTTCCAAATAGTCAAGAAGGCATTTCATAATTGTAATCATAAAAACAAGCTGTTTTAATTTAAAAGTAAGGATCTTCAGTAAATACATATAAAAAAAGCATATACTACTACTGGCAGTACATATATATATATATATACTGCTACATATTTGAAAAATATAAAAAATCCTAGTAATGAAATGCTAAGTATTAAAAAAAATGAACTCACCATCTGAATAGTCGTCATGTATTTTTTCCACCACAGATACTTGTTCATGCGTGGGCCAAAAGCCGCCAAGCCATAGTAAATATACATCAAAATGTGAACAAAACTATTAACAAAAGCGAAGAATGTGCTATGCCCACCTATATTTATATAAAAAAAAAATTCTTAACTATTCAAGAAAGTCCCAAAATAAATTCTGCATTAAAAATATTATGACAAGTATTTACATAAATATATTCAATGCACAACACATTATTGGAGCAACAATTTATGAACATAATTACCTCACGCTAGAATTAATTATAAGCAGATAGAGTAGTTAACTGTAACATAACACGACTGCTGTTCAAAATTCAAAGTTGGGAGAAATTCACCGATTCCTTACGATGAGTAACAGTAAGCAACTTATAGAAGCAAATATTCGGTGAAAAATATCAAAAACAAATGACGAACAACAAGTTATAAAGGCAGAAGTTATGTAATTAAGAACTAACTACCATTTTATGGATTGAGATTCACTATGAAAAACTGCCCTAAGTATGCAATTTGTTGCACAAAAGACTACCGAGAATGCAATAAGTTTGGAAAAATGCAACATTATAATTATTTTCCGCTATGTTTTACATCCAGACAATTTAGCTTAATTCAGTGTATAAGAATGCAGCACCATGGGACTATCTCACTGACTGAATGTTTTAAAAAACTAACAGTTTTCAATGTACCACAATATAAAGGGGGGTAGGAAATTATAGCACAGAGTAGAAGATTTCAGAAAGGGAGGGGGAAGAATAAATCTTCCCAGAAGTTAAATGGAAACTTCAGGAAAAAAATCAATAAATTGATTGCAATTTATGAAGTCAAATACTATCATATTATATTATTATTATTATATAAACCGTAGCTTTCTTTTAATACGTCAAAAGCCAATCTTCTGCACTTACTCGGGAATTTCATAAAATAACTAAGAAGGGGAAGAATAAAAAGAATTAAAGCTGTCCCCAGATATGTTAAAAAATGTGCAATTTTCTCCCCTTTCCTAGAGAGAATTCCCAGATCTGACGGTAGATGATGACATGGGTTAATATGTTGTATTGAACTTCGTAACAATCCTTCCACTTTAATTTTTAGTGAAATCTTCCTATCTTATTATCAAAATTTAGCAAGCTCTCAAAACTTTGCACTATTTTAAAAATCTTCTATTTTTTAATAATTTGACAGTAATTTTTAGTCTACAGAAAATTCATAACAAATGACGCTTTAAAAATATATATATTTTACTAATGTGACATACCTTACAAAGCAGTTCAGTATAATATCCCCCCACCTTACTCCTAAAATAATACTTAAAACCTTTTAATTAAATACAGAGTAGCAAACTTTGTCTTTTTACAATCTGCTTTAAATAGCAACTAGTGGTCAAAGAACATTGTTCCAAAAACAATCTACGACTTAAATAACAAATTCAGTGCCCAGCACCAATTAGTTACAAGACAAATAAAACAACATTACTACTGCATATCTGAATATAAAAAGATGGGACGAATTTTTAACATATTACAGAAACTTCTTAACTTACAATGCATTCCAAAGCATAATTAGACTAAAGAAATGCTTGAAATTCTTACCAGGAGTAAATTTTAATCCTAACCATACACTCATTGGCATAATCCCATGATGTATAACATGAAGAGTAGAAACTTGACTATACTTTTTCCTCATTACGAAAAATATCTGGAAAAGTTTTTAAAATATCAATGCATATGAAAATGAAACTTACATAGTATGCAATTCAAGAATAATAATTTCACAGCAGTTTTCCAACATTGAACACAAGACAACTTGAATTAAAAATCCGGAATGTCAACAACTAAATCTATTTTAAAGCCGATAATGACATTATGAGAAGGAAACTCATAGAAATGGCAAAGCATAAAATAAGTCCTACATTAGTGGTGCACAAACCGTGGGTAGCGACCCCCAAAGGGTTTTTTGAGAATACCGAATATTCGGCCAAATACATTTAAACAAATTGAAAACACTTCACTTTTGATTCAAAATGAAAAAAATTTAAATGAAATAAAATTTAATTTTTATTATTTGTATATTTAAAAAAAATGTTAATGCCTTTAATTATTAATACTTTTTATCTTTAATTATATTAATACCTTTTTTTATGTGTAATATTTTAAATACCTTAATTCCAATAAAAAGAAATAGGAAACCATCTTCACTTTGAGATTGCCTCAAAGAAACAAAGATTCATCATTGCAGAACATGACAATGACAAACACAGAAGAAAATTGAATAGATAAATTAAAATTACTAGAAATAAATTCCCATTTTGACAGGACTTTTAATAGGTAGGATGGAGTGTCCACTTAATTGGTGGAAGAAAAATGCGGAAAATTTTCCAAGGTTTGTAAATTTAGCAAGAAAATATCTTTCAGCACCAGTAAGCATTAGAGACTGTTTATTTTCTGAAGCTGGTAATATATATGAAACCATATGGAACAGACTTCTATAAATGATATGCAACGATTCAATACAGCTATGTACTAAGCAATTTAAAATTGGATAAATGTTAAATTTTTTTAATGATAAATTCACTGGAATGTAATTCTGCAATAGTATTTATTAAATATATTTAAAACAACATTTTTTAAAAATGCTTTATCCTGAATTTATTCTGCCCAAAATCCGTTTAGAAACCGTCCAGGTCGAATATTCGTTAAAGGGCCGAATAGGCCCAATATTGTATATTCATTACCTCCCTAGTTGGTATTATATGTGTATAAAACCACACAGACCAGACTTCTTCCTGAAAAATTATTGTTCTTGCATCATAATTTCTGGCTTTTTAAATGATAAATTATATGTAACTTGATTAAATACACCTATGCACTATGCAACTTAAAATTAGATAAATGTTAGATTTTTTGTGACTAATTCTGCAATATTCTTTGTTAAATGTGTATTTAAAAGCATACAAAAAATTATTATCCTGAAAATATTCGGCCAAGTATCTGCTTAGTATTCGGCAAAAGAGCCAAATAGGCAGAATACTGAATAGTTGCTGAATATTCGTCACATCCCTAATTACAATACAGAAAAATAAGATGCAATATTTTTTATACTATTACAATAAGTTATATATATACATTAGCTTTGAAATTATCCAACTCAAACTAAAAAACCAGAATCTGGCAAAACAAAGAATGATCTAGTTTTATATTTCAATAACTCATCAAAAACTTAATTATCTACTGCAGTCATGAGAGAAAAATAGATACTTACTGTATCAGTAAATTCAATAAATTTTGATATATAAAACCACCAACATACATTAGCCATCTGTAAGGAAAACCATACATTCAGTAAATGTATTCAAATAGGTTTCGCAATACATCGGAACATTAGCTCACACTTTCAGATATTAAATAATCGAAACGTGAATCAAACTTTAAAATATTTAACTAATGCATAATAATTTCTAAAAATTTTAAAAGTACATTTTCACAATAAAATAGAAGTATAAAGTTTTAACAATTACTTTGTGTAAAAGAAAATAACTAAATTTCAGACATTTTTGAAAGTGTAATTTTTTTAGAACATTATAATTTTAGTAGTATAATATCTGTAAAATGTACAGGTTTGTTTTTAATTACACAAATGGTTTCAGTTTTGATTTTAAAAAATTAAAGAAAACTTTAAAAAGACAAATATGCATAACATAAGCTCCAAATTTCATGTACCGCTTTTATTTCTATATTCAATTTGTGCTTCTTTAGAAAATTTTTATTCACCATAAATTTTATTGGTCTTAGTTACAAATTTGAGTTTATAGATAAAATAGTGATCTGTAACCAGTAATAAAATAAATCATTTAACTATAGACATGCATCTATTACAAAACAAATGTAAGCATAAAATATATATTAATTATCTCATCATCATCATTTTTATTAACAAACTAGCTGTTATGCCCGGGATTAAAATACTTTCATGTCTAATATTTTTGATGTTAAAAACTACCTTTGTATAGAAAATTACAATACCCAAAATTCTTTTATCTTCTGAAATATTTTATAATTAAAACGAGAATATCAAATGAACCAGACAATTTTTAAAAACCGCCGATAGCTCATTTTACCCATAGTAATTAATATTTGTTGCATAGGTACTTCACATTTTGTTCATAAATCTTGCAGTATAAGAAAGATTTTAATGGATGTTTTGGGACAGTTAAAAAAACAGTAAATTTTTAATTAAGAAAAAGCATTGAAATAAATGAATAAAAGAATAAAATTAGTCTTCATCCAGAATTCTTCTAATGTGAGATAGCAACAGTTCTTATGTATTGTTGTTCTTCACGAATAAAAAAAAGAGTTACAAATTGTGAATTTTATACACAATTTAATTTTTGAAAACTTTTTAAAATGAGGGCAACGAATTGAACAGAAATGAAACTTGTGACATGAAAGGATAATTTTTTAAACTTTAAATTTGTGTAAAAATAGTTTGACATAATACATATTTTCAAAAAATCACTGAAGATGCCACATCTTGCTTAATTTCCAATTAACTGAAATTTTAATAAGATTATGGCTTTTAAAAGTTGATGATGATCTCTCTTCTTATATAAAATATATTTATAAAAATAAACAAAAATTTCAGAAATAAAGGTATATTAGTTCAAAGTCTAACCGTTGCCTAGCAAACGGAAGTAACTATAAATGAGTTATTTCGAAATCGCCTACAGATAATCAATTATTTATTAAATTTTTAAAAATTAATAAAAATTGAAGGAAAAATTTAAAATATAAAATAGATATTGAAAAGGCAAAAATTTTGAACTTTAAGATGATATAAAAATATTTTTTGTGGAACAAATTGCGCTGAAGTTATTGTGGAAAAATGGTTTGGTTTAATTTCCAATTAACTGACCGTTTAACTTTTACACTTTGAAAAGTTGACAGGTATCTTCCTCTTGTCTTAAAATAATAAGTATGCAACATTTGTTTCTAAACGGTGCAGTGGGTTAGGAGGAGATGTGGAACAAACATACATACCCACAATGACTTTTATTTATCTTAATATAAATAAAAGTAGGTGTGGAGTATGTTTGTATGCATGTTCCACATCACCTCCTAAACCATGGCACTGATTTCAACCAAACTTTGCACACTTATTAAGACAAGGGGAAAATTACTGTCAACTTTTCAAAGTGCAAAAGTTAATTAAACAGTCAGTTAACTAGAAATTAAACAAAACCATTTTTCCACAGTAACTTCGGAGCAAATTATCCCTCAAAAATTATTTTTATATCATCTTAAAGTTCAAATTTTTACCTTTTCAATGATACCAATTTTAAGTCTGTGACATTTTTCTTCAACTTTTATTCATTTTTCAAAATTTATTAAATTCTTAATTACCTGCAGACGATTTTGAAATAATGCAAATTTATAGCTACTCTGTTGCTAGGCAACGGTTAGACTTTCAACTAATATACCTTTATTTCTAAAATTTTTGCTTATTTTTATAAATATATTTTACATAAGAAGAGAGATCATCATCAACTTTTAAAAGTCCTCATCTTATTAAAATTTCAGTTAATTGGAAATTAAGCAAGATATGACATTTTCTGTGATATTTTTCGAAAATATATATTATGTCACAAAAACTATTTTTACACATATTGAAAGTTTAAAAAAATTATCTTTTCATGACACAAGTTTAATTTCCGTTCAATTCGTTGCCTCATTTTAAAAATTTTTCAAAAATTAAATTGTATATAAAATTTACAATTTGTAACACTTTTTTTTATTGGTGAAGAACAAGAATACATACGAAGAACTGTTGCTATCTCACATTAGAAGAATTCTGGATGAAGACTAATTTTATTTTTTTATTCATATTTATTTCAATGCTTTTTCTTAATTAAAAATTTACTGTGTTTTTAACTGTCCCAAAACATCTATTAAAATCTTTCTTATACTGCAAGATTTATGAACAAAATTTGAAGTACCTATGCAACAAATATTAATTACTATGGAGAAAATTAGCTATCTGCAGTTTTTAAAAACAGTCTGGTTCAATTGATAATTAATTATAAAACGTTTCAGAAGTTAAAAAGAATTTTGGGTATTGTAATTTTCTATACAAAAGTAGTTTTTAACATAAAAAAATTAAACATTAAAGTATTTTAAACCCGGGCAACGCCAGGAATAACAGGTAGTTCTAAGATAAATAAACATGGTATATATTTTTGCATCAAACTTTACATTGTTAAGAATGCTATTAAAATAAGTTTTACAATACACAATTTTAAAATTATGCAAAAATAAAAGGTTTTGACAGCAACCTCAAATACTGCCTGATATTTCCTAATAAATTATGATTTGTACAGTACTTTTAATCAATTAAAAAAATATTTAATTAGAGTTAAACTGGTGTTCCAACATACATGAATTTATACCAATTTTAATTATTACTAAATAAATACTTAAAATAGCATCAGCTTTATTAGCATTGCCCAAGACAATGTAAAAAAAAAAATCGCTACAGCTATTAATAATTCTGTATTGATGGAACTAAAAATGAAATGCTGTCAAAAAAATGCCAATGTCGATCACTTAAAGAACATATGTAATAAATGTTTACAAATTAAAATGGCTGCAGGTCTTATTATTTTAACCATAGAAAATAAACATCTCAAGAAAATTATATGAAAAAACACAAAGCATATACAGTCGAACCCCGTTATAACGAACCCTCAACGGACGGACTCAGAAGTTCATTTTAACCTCACTATATCCGTATTTGCAAAAAAAAAATGCCCTAACATGCTAAGATACTACTTCTATAATAAACTTTTTAATAACATAATATTTTCATTAGTAATTAGGGACAAACTAAGTATTAAATAATATACTCAATAATAAACAAACTAAACATTTACCTTTTTCTACTTATTTACTTATCCACTACATTGAAAAAAGATGTTATTTTTGGTTGAAAAGTTTTCTATTTTATATACAACTCGTCAATTTTTTTATCCACTATTTTAAACAGGTCCACAACATGTTCGTCGATGTTTTCCGTGGCAAAAAAAAAATTATTCAAAACGTTTGCAGCAGCTTTTGCATCTGCAATTGAAGGCCCTGGTTCGACTTGTTCTTCCTCCATATCTGAAGACGAATCTACAATAGAGTTGTTTTTTTCATTTACTAACGCACGATATCTTCCTCACTCACTTCCCCAGATGTAATGACATCGTCGCCACAACATTCAAAATGTTCGATTTCATTTTGCGAAAAAGCATTCACTCCATGCTTTTCTGCTCCGATAGAAAAAGCCTTTCGCTTGCCAACGTTAGCCATGATCACTGCAAAGTTCACAGAATGATAAGCTAAGCAATTAAAAAAAAATGGCAGAGAAAACACGCGATTGCTCCTAGGTCATTTGACCAGAAAGTCCCCCCCTTCCCTGGTTGACACTAGGCCAGGTGTTCACCGGGGGAGGAGGGGTGATAGAAACTGTAAAGAGCCTTGCCTGTTGTTTCTTTGTCTCACGTATGGGGTTAGCAGCGACTCTAACAAAGGTACAATAGGCAAGGAATGTGGTCTCTGGACCAGAGTATTTCATGCAAAAGGGGTAACTCTTGTAGAAGTTGGGTTGACTTGAGCACAATTAGTAAATAATGTCCCTTTGGGCAAGAGAAAAGTTTGAAGTTTTAGAAATTTTTAGTTCGCTATAACCGAGTCTCTAGCGTTTGCTGTTCGTTGTAAACGTATGAAAATACATTATTAACATGGGGGCTTCAGTTGGGACAATGTGAAAGGTTCGCTGTAAGCGAGGGTTCGTTATATCCCGGTTCGACTGCATATCATTTCTAAAAGACATAAGGTTAAAATGCTTTAAGACAAATTTAATTTTGGTTTGGTGGTGTTTCATGGGGCATGAGCCATTTTTGGCCATGCTGCCCCAAATGATTTAATGCAGTTAACTTAAATAATACAATTCATGCTATAAGTAAAAATGTATTCTTACTCCAATGGCCTCAGGACTATTCGAATAATCAACAGGTTGGCACTTCCAGCTATATAATCCAAACCAGCCATAAACACCAAACTATAGCAATATAAAGGAGAATTTATGTAAAATAAAATATATATGAATTCAATAATTCTAGACTGTATAATTTTTGCTTATGTAAAAGAATTATTCTTTTAAAATTATACTGCAATGCAGAAACACAATATATCTACATACATTTCAACCAGATACATTATGAAATTAAACCATAAAAAAAAAAAAAAAAATGTTAATTCCCTAACTATTTGGTTGAAATCTTGAAGTTGGTATATACTCATAAAACACTGCCAAAGGAATAACTTGACCGCTGCACTTCATTGATGTCAAGTCGCCAAAGCTAAAGAAAGTAATACTTGCATTAGCTTTAGTGACTTGGCACCATTTCAAGAGTGTGTACCAACTTCTAGATCTCAACCAATTATTTTTAATCCAAAGGCATTTCTTTCTCAGTCTTCTTCATTTTCTAACAACTAACTGAGAAAAGCTGTTATAAAACATATTAGGCTTGTAATATTGTCTGCAAAATAATACATGCAACTGCAAACATAATTTTGATAAATTGGAATAAATGAAATTTTTCATTTATTCCAATTTATCAAAATTATGTTATTATTTTAATTAAATTAATTGTAAATCGGTTATTATTTTAATAATAACCGATTTCGATTCTGTATTTGCTGATTCACTCAGAAAATAACACTAAATCTATCATTTATGCACATTTCAAAATTTAAAAGGAAGTACTGATATAATATGTAGCTCAAACCACTGGACACCCAAAACAAAAGTTGGCAATGCCACTCAGAGTTGTGTCAAGAAAAATTGGTGGAAAACTAGATCGCATAGGAGACTACAGTTTTACAAAATTTATTATTAGTACAAAGCATGGCTGAATGGGTTGAAAATTTTTTATAACATTGTATAATATAATTTAAGTTTTTTCAGGCAGTTAAAAGAAATTTCATCATACTTAAAAAGATTGGCAAAAGATGGGACAGTTTCTCCAGTCAATAATAAATATTGGATTTTAAAAAAAATATCCATACATAAGAATGTTATAAAATGGGAAATAATGAAATTTGGTAAAATGTTATTAAATTAAGTTTGGCAACTTATTATTGTTAAAGATTCAACATTAAATTCCATTGTCTGTTGGCATATTCACACAGGCAAGTAATTTTGTAATAATTTAAGAGAAGCAGGCAAAAATATTTGTAATGAAATCAATATAAATCTTGCTATGCATTGGCTACTATCCATGTACAAACCAACACATAGTAGATTCTCATAAACAGAGAGTGAGTTAATCAAGCATTAACGATAATACATAGATATTATATAAATTATTTTGGTGCATTTACAGAGCATTTTTTCCATAATGTTTAAAGGTTAAAGTGGAAAGAGTATTAAAACACATAACAGTTGAAAGATAATAACTGGACAAAAATTAACTTACATAATAGAAAATTAAAAAGCTGAAAATAACCATAGTAAAATTGTATATTGCCATAAGCCACCGAATATCCAATGGTTCTCGATTTTTCATTAAGCTAGGACCTAAGTACTTGACTACATATACATAAGAAAGGCAGATGACGAGTGTAGGGAAAGGACTGTGCATCATGGGCCAATCTGCAACACGGGGATCTAAAATAAAATAAATTCATAAGGTACATTGTAACACAGAATTTTCACTTTTCAAACATCTAAGCCACAAAAATATTCACATATTACATCTAAATTTGAAGCGCATTTTCCATACTCAAGCTCTTCAGGAAAGAGATACAAAAAATAGCATCAATACAATTAAATGAAATATAACTAGGTAACATTGTGTATAAATCAGTCGGGCATCGCTTTATTTTTAAAAACCGAGAATGACCCAACTTTATCAATAAATTTACAAATAACATAATTCCGTGGCTCAGAATAAAATGCAATATTCCTACAATGACATCTAATTAAACAAACAATGTAAAATATATTTACAGAGGCTTCTCAAAAGATAGATAATGAAAGATAACCGATTAATGTTAGACTGAAATATCACTTTTTTTGTTAGTGTTAAAGTACACAAATTATGCGTGAAATTGCCAAATATACCATTCTTAAACTGAGAAATTAATTTCAAACTGCATGTTTTGGTTCCTACAGTTGTTGTATTTGGAACATGTGCAGCATATTTTGGTTGGTGTCATGCTAACAGAAATACACTAAAAAATACATTTAGATAACAAATAAAAATTATTTGTTGATTATGATGATTCCAGTCTGAATCCATAGTTCACAAATGAGGTTTGTTCACTGAAAACATCATGGATAACTCGTACACTTTTAATCTTAGTAATCTAAGCAAGATATACATCTATATGTCATATTCATTATTTAAGACTTCGATAAGAGTAAGTTAATATACACGGACAATAGTGAATTTATTTTTAAAATCTTGAAAACTAGCATGGTGTAAAAATCTGACATAATTTAGAATAATTCAGAATGTTTATGCAATACACATTCATACATATCCATATTTTTTTAAAAACTGAATTTTTACTAAGTTACTCTTATTATACTGATATATTTGATACAAAACAAAATTTGAGATAAATAGTCAATCTCTGAAAAAATGCAGAATTCTGGATAAATATGGAACATAATCACTCCTGCTAATGTTATGTGCCACTCTATGAGAACTGTCAGACAAGTTTAAGGCACAAGGTGAACCTATGTACATGTACCAAAGTAGCATCCAAATTTACTGAGTGTAGATTTAGTGGAGCTTGTGTAATATGTGCAAATCAGAAAGTTTGTTTTAACAATTCGATAATATATACTCAAAAGTACCCAGAATCTTCTTATCACTTTAAAGTTTCTTTGATAGCCCATCATATAAGGTATTACAAATTATAAGATATTAAAATGTCCATTACACTCACTGCCAACCTAATTTGACAGTGTGAAGAAATTGCAGCAACTGAAACACTGGTAAGTGACACTCAATATCTCTACATGCCATAGGGCTGTAATAATGGCTCTATGAAATTAAACAACTTTCATTTTAAAAAAGGCGTTTCATTTTACTTAATCGATTATTGGCAAGTAACTAACTAAACTATATAAGTTAATTGTAACTATATTAAGATCAGATGCCTAATATTTAGCTGGAGATAATTAATTGGATATTTTTTCTAGACTGTTAATTTGAGTTAACAGTCCAGAAATAATGCCATGACTAAGTGTGGTTAATCATCTTTTTGGCATTTTTATGATAAATACAAAGTATGTGTGTGTGGTTTTTTTTTTTTTTTTTACTAATTAAATATAAAAGAGAACGTGTGTCTGTGTGTGTGTTGATGCTCCACAGGGCAGACTGCTGGACATAGAGTTACAAAATTTGGCATATAAACATACTTTGGAGGTAGGTTGGGAATGTTCATATTAGAGATGTTTTTTTCTTCTTTTAATTAGAAACTTAATTAAAAATTAACCAAAATTTTAACATTTTCCTTGATAACTTGCAAAATTATTATAGAAAAAAGTGACTTTTTTTACACCAAACAAAAGTTCAAAAAATTATCTTTTCAATAATATTAATGAAGTAGCCATACAATTTTTTCCCTTTATATTTAATAAATTCAAAAAATATTTTTAGGGATAATTTACAACAATACTTTTCATTGTTACAATGAAACTCAAACCATTTTTATTTGTTTAAACAAATATTTATTTGTGTGTTTCTCTTCTATTCTTGAAAGCCAAGGTAATATCCTCACGGAATTTACACTTTTTTTATTTCATCCAATTTTTCTGTGAAATCTGCAAACAATATCCTCTAAGTATATTATAAAATATATCCAGTAAGCTGAATAATTATGGTTGCTAGGTTTTAATTAATTCTTTTTATTAGCATGTTTTAATACAGCTAACATGCTGCTGGATGTAAAATGTGCCACACTATTTTAATGTTAGATTCAAATGCATATTTTACATGAAGACTAAGAAAGTGATGTGCGATTCGATGTAATATGCAATTCGACATTAATCCGACAGTTACTTGACTCCATTTCGGTGATTCATGTGGACAATGAACAGGCGCAAGGCTACTAAAAGAACACAGGTTAAATGTCTATCACAATTTCAAGTTTAAAATTACTTCTTTACGAAACATAAATACCAAATTATGCATTAAGAGATTCAACTGAAATTAAATTCCTGGCGAGCAAGTTGGTTGCTGAAGGGCAGCTAATGAAAGAATATTAATAAATGTCTTTTAACCATCATTTCTGTAAAGGATAGAATGAATATTTTTTTCAATAATTTCATACTTCATTTTATAATATTCTAACACATTTCTATGAGTAAGCTGTTATAGCTACAAGAAAAGATCAAATAAGCAATGCATCAACAAAAATCTGATTTCCCTGCTTCTCCCTAAGCATACAATAGAATTGGAGATTTTTACAGGGTTCATACAAATTTCCTTAAAAGAAAATCAAGGACTATCAGGGACTTTTAAGGACCTCTAAATTGAACAAACTTAACGAATTGTCGCATGTATTTTAAAATAAAATGTCTCATTTTTGCAAATTCAACCTATTAGATTATAAATATTCCCCATTCCGCGAGAGCCACGTCGACCGAGATTAGAGCAGCTGAGAAGGAGGAATTAGAAAAACGATAATTGGTGAAATTTTAAATTTTTTAATAATGGCAGAGTAAAAAGTAGGGACTTTCAAGGACTTTTTAAAAATGGGGCATAAAAATAAGGATTTGTAAGGACTAAATGTAAAAGTAAGGACTTTTAAGGACGCGTGCGAACCCTGTTTTATATATACCTAATGAATTTATAATTTTTCTCATATGCATGTAAAAAGTTTATTTTGAGCTACAAATAAAAAAACTTCAAACTTTACTATCAACTTAGATTCCAAAGAAAATTTTTCAGAAACTGAGTTGCCAAAGAATTTCAAAATACTGCATTTCATACAACTAATGAAAATGGTGACACAGCAAATTTTACAAAAATTATATATGGCTTGGTAGCATTACAGATTCGAAAGAAATTCATTATAAAATATGAAACAGCACAAATCTTGCATTCCAACTCATTTCCTTTAAGAAAGAAAACTTACGATTGAACGAAGTTTTTATCATTCTAACTTTCTCATTTTTAAAAGTATAAATTCATCTTCTTAGCAACCCAACTCTAAAATTAGTATTGCATTGATATCTAAAGAGCTTACTAAGAATTTTGATTTTAAAAATATCAGAATTGTAGTTCTTCACATATTCCAACATATGTATTAATATAAATAGAAAATAATATTAGGCATGATAGCAATGAAAAATTATAAAATTAAAGGAAAAATACATGTACGAGAGTTAAATAAGAATCAACTTTCAAAGTACGACACTGAACTAAAGCAAGTTGTGTCACATTTTCTATGTCAAAAATAAAAGTATATAGGTAGGTACCAAAAGATAGGTACTTCTATTATAAAGTAGAAATGACACCTTAAAATCATATTCTGTATTGTCAAATATATTCAGAGTGGAAGTAAATCCTTATATAATATCCATATATAACTTTTAACTAATGTAAGCAGGATGCAAAACAGGGATTTCATGTTACATAGATAGTAACAGTAGTGGAGTAGCAAGAATAAATGCCTACCAGAAAATATCTCATTACGCTATCATAATAACTGGTTTAAGAAATGAAATAAATGAATAAATATATTTTATTTTGGACAGTGTTATTTGCAGGTACTGTACCTACGGATAAAACATTATTTGTAGGTACAGTACCTGCAGATAAAATGTTATATTGCAGGTACAGTGAGCCAACAGTAGGATCCTGCCCGATCACCTTAGTTAAGTAGCATCGGGCGTGGTCAGTACTTCAGAGGGTGACTGCCTGAGGAACACTCTGTGCTCTTGGCTTCCTTTTCGAGTTCTTGACTCACGGATTTTGTTAATTATACTAGACCAAGTGGAATTAGTCTCAAAGAATAAAATATCTGCAGATAAAACTTCATTTACAGTTTAAGATTATATAATGAGTTATCGTGAATTTTCTCTTGCGTTTTAATAATTTGAAAAAAGATTTTTTAAGTATAATTCTCAACATTATTTCTCATGGCTGGACTTAGATTCAAACCGATTCCTTGTTTCAAAAAATATTTGTTTGTTTTTAATCCACTGTTAAAAACTGGAGGGAGATGCTGTTTATTATCTAAATTCCTTGCAGACATTCTAAATATTTTTGGATAATGAGAATGGCAGATGCTTTGTATAAAACTTTATTAAGCAGTGTGCGATCTATTCAGTTTAATTTTTCTCGGTTTATCTGGAGTTTATGGTACCCACTTACTTCGTTCCTCTTAGGATCGCCAACTCTTTGCCACCAAGAATGGCGAAGAGAGAACATTTGTTTTGGATGCGTCTAGATGTTTATAATGAGTGACAAGCGCGCATGCGCACAAATTGATCTTTTCATCAGTGTTTTGCTTATCAGGCTATATTGTGCCAAGTTTCGATTGGACTGTTCTGTTCAACTCTTGGATGTGATTGGTCGATAAATTCGAATTTGAAAAACACTTCATTTGGAATTCTTCCGATTGTTCAGTACCGCGTATGTTTTGTTTCTCAATGAATAAGCGAAGCTACGAGTATTCTGCTATGCTGAAAGCGAAGCTGCTGATATTTTTTTAAGTTAAAGAATTTGCCCGGTAGATGCTTGAAAATGCTGCAGGCATTGCGTGCAGAAATTCTAGTTTTTAGAATTGTTTAAAAAACCTATATTCCTAACATTCAATGAAAAAGCGAAGCTACTAGTTTCCTGCTATGCTGAAAGCAAGGCCACTGATGCTTTTTTAAGTTTAAAAAATCTGCCTAATTTTTAAAATCTTGCTTAATTTTTAAGTAACTGAAATTTTAATTTACTTTTGGATGAAAGACTTAGAATGAAATTTAAATGTTTGACTTGTTTATATTTGTTGTGTCTTAAAAACACTTCATGGCTATTTTTTTAAGAATATTAATTTCCATCAAAATAAAATACTTTTGAAAAACAATTTTCTAAATTTTTATTTTAAGCATACTATAATGATATGTAATTACAATGAAGTCTCCCTATAACGAAATCGCTTGGTTCCAGTTGAAAAATTCGCTATAGAGAAAATTTCGTTATACGGAGATTAGAGATTTTTGCAGTTATTTCAGTAAATGTTCCAAACTTTTCAATAGGCGAGATAAGTTCAAATGTATTTAATTATGATTTTCAATTAAAAATGAAGTAATATATATTATAAATTTGTTAAAATTACACTAATTTTTATTATATAAATAAAATGCTCAGAAGTGAAGACAATTCACCAATTTAGAGAATAATATGTACTACTATGTATTTACGTTAATTTTACTTGAAAAATTCCGTTATTTTACATGGCTTTGCATTTCGTGATGTTAAATTTTCACATTTTATGAGTGAGCTAAAAATAGAGTTGGGCACATTTTCTTCCATTCAGAAACCTCTTTTATGGTTTCGAATGATTGTAGCATTTTAGTCCAATGTGGTTTTGGCTGTATCACGTCATCATTTTCGGAATAACTGTCATTTTCCTGGCCTTTATTGTTGTCCATTAAACTTTTCAAAATCTCTTCATCTGTAGGATATGAAGCAGTTAACAGTTCTGCATCCACTTCTAAAATGTCGGAGAGAGTTGCATCATCTGTTATTCTCCATTCCCTTCTGTTTTCCATTTTTCTTTCAAGTAGGCCAAGATCGCATCTTCATTGTCGGAATCACTGTCATCTGTCTGATTACTGAAGCCTCTTTTAAAGCAATTACGGATTGTTTTAGCAGTTGCATCAAATTTCCATACTTTATAAAGTTCTGCAATTGCTTTTCGAAGATAGATGCTTTCTTGAATTGTTTCATTTTTTTCAATTGCACTGATCATTTCTTTCAAGATTCTTTTCCTATAATGCATTTTTGAATTTTTAATTATTCCGAGATCCAGGGCTGCAAATATTTGTGCAGTTAGGAGGAAAGAAAATGACACTAATACTTTTTCTCCACAATCTTTTGAATGAATTGGATAATTGTCGATTAATTAAGCAATTCTACGGTGTTGTTGTCCCATTTGCTTGTCCAATGCTTTCAACCATCTGTCAAAAATTTCAGACGTCATCCACGATTTTTTGTTGCATTCGTATTTAACTTCTAAAGATTTTATTCCTTTGAAGCACCTTGGAGATTTACTTTTGCCAAAAACAAGCATCTTTAACTTTTCCTCTCCAATGTTGGCATATAACAAAATTGGGAATCTTTGTTTGCTTTTCTTTCATCCGAAACACTTGTCTCTTTTAAAAGCTAGCGTTTTTGTAGGGAGATGTTATCGCTGGAATGAACAATTCGAGTGGTTGCACGTGTGAGCGATTTGTTTGCACAGAAATTAACAGCTTTCTTCAAAAATGACAAAAATCGAAAAGATAAGTCTGAAAAAATTCATTATAGGGAGACAACCACTTTGTTATATGGAGAATATTTTGAATGTTTTTTAACATTCCGATTAAAAATTTCATTATAGGGAGAAATTCGCTGTAGGGAGACTTCGCTGTAGGGAGATTCTACTGTACATCTAAAAACAAGCTTAAAAAAATTATCAAAGTGTAATTTTCCAATATCAATATATCGTTGAATCGCGATATAAAGCTGGTTATATATCACAATGTAAGATTTTCAACATCGCCCAGTCCTACTGTTCACTTGCTTTTTCAGGAAGGCGATCAGATTTTTTGGGCTCGAATAGCGAGGTGTTTTCATAAGACTGAGGTTTTTCAAGAAAATTCTTCAGCTTGGTGGATTATTGGCAAGCTTGATGAAATATTAAATCGCTTTAATGCGCACTAGATATATAATTTATCAAACTTAAACGTTAAGACGTGAATTTTTTTTTCCGAATTACAAGAGCGGGGGCGCTTTGCAATTTTTACGACAGAAGCCTAAAACAGCATGAAATCACCTTGAAACTCAGACGAACGCATTTAATTCTGAAGAGAAGGGTCGCATGAAGGAATAGCAATGACCTTCATAGTTTTGGCTCTGAATGCGAGAACAGGGAATGAAAAATCCCGTTTGTCGTAAAATTTGTGCAGGCGCACCCCATGGAAGGTTCAAGAAAATTCAAATTCCTAAACGGATTGTTTACGTTCACAAAAAAAAATCACCTCACTTGCTGGTCAGATTCAATCCCATAACCTTTCAGTTAGTAAGCGAGCACTTTACGACCATGCCACTCAGCCTTGATAGGAAGAGACAGTTTCCATTTTTAGCCTTTCACCCTTTGATAACATTTTTAACAAAGGTTAATTCTGCATTTTCTTCATGTACATTTGAATTTTGTAAATGAGATTATAGCAGATTTAAACTATTGACTTTGGATTTCCGTCAACTGCAAAGAAAAGTTTAAAATTTCATTGGAGCTCATCAAGATCGGAAATTTGATTTTTATCGATAACTTGCTAAGAAGTTAAATTTTATGACTGAAAAAAATTAGTAAATATATTTTCTCTAGCAAATTCAATCAAATGAATTAGAAATCAGCCCTCGAAACCAAATTAAATGAGAAACAAAAATGTCGCATGTCTGACGAAACACTGAAAATTCTCGCAAAGTAGCATTAATCGTTCTTTTAAGAATCTCATACACACACACACAAAAAAAAACATTTCAAGTACAATGAGAACATTTCAAATATTTTACAAAAACATAGAATTTGACAAAACCTGCAAATAATCCATAGGTACGAGTGTACCTGCAAATAACGTTTTATTCGCAGGTACAGTACCTGCAAATAACGTTTTATTCGCAGGTACAGTACCTGCAAATAATCACTTGCATTTATTTTTAAGACCCCTATCCTCATACACACACACACGCACTTGGCATCAGAAGAGCCATCAACCAGCCACTGAACAAAACATACAGTTCTAGGATTATTTATTTAAAAAAAACATTTATTCTCCCCAATCATAGAGAAATTTTAGATATTTTTGCTGATAAACTATAACTGGTAATATTTACTGTAGAAAACAATACTTTACAAATAATTCTTTACATCCGACATAATGCAGTCGAAAGTAAAAATTAAAATGTTATGGCAGAGAATATAAATTCTGGCAGAATATTTAATAACAGAAAAGATGAAAAGAACATTTTGAAGTGTTCAGTGAGAATAAACATATGTTTACAATGTCACTTAAATTTAATGAAAAAAAAAAAAAAGATCACTTGTGTTAACATATACTTACATCAAATGTCAACAGTACTTAATAACAGAACAATTTAATACCACCAAACTCCTCAACAAAAGTTCAATTAATATTGTGAACATATTTATCAACAATAAATATTCATCTTGCTTTTCACAATTATTGTGTTAATTACTGAATCCTAAGCAAAATATTTCAGCAAGAAAAATCTGAAAAGGTTATTACACAATTTACGAGATGATTTCATACCCATTCACAATAAGAAACTCATGAAATTTTAAACAGAAAAGTCCTCAAAGTATATACACAGTAAAAATTTTAAATAAAGGTCTTCATGGCAATTCATTTACTTTGGAATGTTAACCTACAGAATATAGAATAGGGAGAGGAAGGGAATATGAAAGAAAAGAAAAATATAGAACAGAATACTTTTTATTCAAGATAAACAAAATCTGAATCTACTGAATTCAATTTTAGTTCATGAAAATCAGAATTATGTTTTTTCAATACTGTTGGGTAGTGAACAAATTCTGATGTTTAACAACACTGCTATAGGTACTAATATCAATTTTAAAAGAATATAACCTTAATTTAATTGTGCTGGTAACAATCAAATACAGGAACATATTCAAAATAAGATCTCAAAAGCTCTGAAATAGCAATTTTAAATGGAAGTACCTACATCACAGAAAAGTACACAAAAAGTAAAAAAAGTTTTGTGAAACATTACGTGGTTTGAATAAAATACTGCAAATTTTGAACAAATTTCTACATAGGTACCCACGAAATTAAGATCATGATTCCTTCATAGTTCAATGTTTAATTTTCCTTTTCTGGTAGTATAGATTTTAGACGAAAACATTTATTCAATGAATAAAATAAGAGAAAAAAAAACACAGTTACAATCGAATCAGAAAAATGATTAATACACACATTCAACGAAATTTTTTTAAATGTGTAAAACTTGGCTATTTTACAAGTTTCACCACAATTAACCTTCGTCGCTTACACTTAATAATACTATTTTGTACTAGGCATGAACAACCGGCACTGTAGCAAGTATAATTAAAAAGGATTACACATTTCTAATAAATTCATTTAATAAAATTCACCAAAAAGGATAAGAACATATTTTTAATGAATTTTATGAGCGAAATTCCCGAAACGCCCTTGTTTACTATAAGCACCATTCCGACTCGCGTATTCCACAGATTTCAAAAAACCCGGCCTTCTCCGGTTCGTAGCGTTTTCGTATGAAATAGCTAAGAATTAAGAGTAAAAATTATATTCAAGGTTATTAGAGAATAACGGACTCATCATCGAAAGGCTTACCAGCATTTTCAAAGGTATGATTGTAGAACTGGACCGCTTCGTTCCACACCATGTTGACGGCTGCCGAAGATCGAAGTGAAAGATTCTGAAGCCGGTCAGGTACCAAAACAAATCGGATACAGGAAAAATCAGCCAAAATTGGCGATTTCCTGTCTCCGAAAAAAAAAAGCAAGTCGGACAGCCACACACCACACCTGACTACCGCCTTATCTCAAATTAAATATAAAAAAAATAACAAAAGCAAGCAAAGTGCAGACAGCGCCACCACTAGACGGGGTGGATCAAAGTAACTGTGACGTAAAAAAAGAAAAATAAAGAGTGAAAATGAAACAAGAAGAACTGCAACAGGGTGATAAGGGCATGAATATTTTATCTTATGTGTTCCTCTCCGTTTGAGAATTAGAATCTGTTAACGCATATGTGAAAATATGACTGGGATGTCGATCCTGAGTAAATAATGTATTTTATACTGACTTTTATAGTTATTGGGAGATTGATCAAATTTTTCGTAATATCCTTCGATTGATAGATTTTTGAAATTTAAAAGAAGGAAAGAGATTATATTCAACAGATTTTTTCTAAATTCTTTATAAAACTATTTTGTCAGCAGTATTTTAGTCATGAATTGTAAAAAGAATAATTAATATGTGCAAGCAAAAAAAGAGAGCATTTTATACTCATTCATTATTCTTTACAAATTTCTTGCGCAGTCATTAAAATTGGACAAAAAATTATCTAAAAGTTTCTAGTTATTTTGGAATAATATTATATTGCTTTTAATTATTATTGTTTCTTTGTATGAATTGTGTACACTTAAAAAGAATGAAAAATAATTTTTGTTTGATTTCCAACTTGAATAAGAAGCTTAATTTCGAAAGTAGTTTTAAAAGCAACAAAAATGAAGTTCGGAATTACATTTTAATAAGAATTACATTTTATGTTATTATGCAAATGAAAGGTAGCATAAGCATACCTACTGATATTATTAAATAGAATAAAAGTCGATTTTTTTTTATTAAATTTTATAAAAAAAATCAAGACATTATCAGTTTAACAGAATCACGCTCAGTACTGGTATCATTATCTTTATAATTGCATACGGTAGTAATGACTGATAGAACATATTCGGTAAACGGCTAATGTCAGAAATTAGATTTAAAAACAAGCTGCGTTCATACAGAAATGATTTTATTTTTATTTTAAATACAATACGTTTGAATTTATTTAACTATCCTTCTCCCCCCCCCTTTTTTTATTTATTTTACACGAAATTAGTCTGGTAATAACTTTGCATCAAATAACTAAAATCACTTTTAGATGTACTCAGCATAATCTCTATGCACACAATTTTTAAAAAATTTTATTTCATTTTATTCTATTTTATATTATGTCTTGCATTTAAAACTGTACTGCTAAACCATATTTAAATCAAATACTAGTTAGAGCGCGCACAGAAAACGAGACAAAAAAATCGTTTGCTTAAAAGAAGATTACATGAAGAACGATTTATCATGAAATAAAATAATAAAATAATTCCTTTACAAAACATAAGATAACAAATTAAGAACAAATATAATTACAACAGATGAATTTTTAAAATAAGAGTAAAATTAGAGTAATAGAATTACATTCTAATTCAAGGCTAGACCGAGTTGCATGATTTTAATAAAATGAAATTGAAAAATTAGATTGTCTTCTCATTAAAATTTTGTAACTCGCTTTTATTCTAAATGCATTTTCAGCAAAGAATTTGATTTGTTTGTAGAAGTTATCCCAGATTAAATCGTCACCTACCTGTAAATCTGTCATGATATAGAAAAAACTAAACTATCTCATTAAAATATTACAATGAAATACAGTGCAGGTAAATTCCAGAACTTTTTATATCAAAATATGCAAATATATCTTTTGAAACGGAAGAAAATGCAATTTGTCACTTAACAAGCAACGCCACCAATCTCAATATTTTGAAATTTAATTTTTCGCAACCAATAATGAATATTTCTGAATTTTTATTCACGTCTGTTAGGAGAATGCGGTCTCATGTTTATATCAGATGACAAAAAAATTCAGAAATATCCGTTAATCGTTGCGAAAAATTGAGTATTTTCTTCCTCTTTGAAATTTTAAAAGATTGAGATAGGTTCTGTTGCTTGTTAGACGACAAATTACTACAATTGCGATGCATAAGATAACGCATTTTATAAAATTCAGCTTTTAACTGAACACTTGAAAATAAATGGAATGTCGTATTATTTTAAACTTAATTTATCGCTCACAATAAAAAAAATAAGAAATTTAAATGAAAAGTAAAATGGCACAGCGCAGTACAGATAAATAAATCATTAAAATTAAATAAAAATAATGTAAAATTAAATCATTGATTTTACACGTTGTAAGAACAATGCACAGACAGAAGCTGATGACAGATAATGTTCCCGCCGATAGAACTGGTCGAAAGTTTGATACAGATCTATAATTTTAGTGTAAAGATCACTCGCAAAATTTCATTCATTAAGCTTGCTTCGCTTCTATTTTTGACGCATGGATTGATCGATATTCTACCGTTTGATAGATTTCTCACAAAATTTGAAACAGATTTACAATTTTGATGTAGCTTCTACCATATGCAAAATTTCATGGATATGGTAGCTCTTCTGTTTAGCTTCGTAATACAATAAAGAAAAATCGATAATGTTATTCGGGCCCCTTTCCTTGAATTACACTTTACTAATAAAAAAAGGAACAGTCATAGTGGCGTGTTGTAGCTGTTGAATTTACTGATTCTGTGAAGGTTTATTTGTTTTAAGAAGTCAACTCTCGAATGTTCCTTTAATTTTAAACTATCCTCACTTAAAAGCAGTAATAGTTATAAAAACTATATTTATTCCAGCTTATTATACGTTTACTAAGGATTTATATCCTATCATACAATAAGGATTTACTCCAATAATTGCACGGTTATATTTCGTTTTTCATAACCTCTGCACTCGGGGTAAAACCGGGTGTTCCAAGTGACGCCAGTATTGATGATTTCTCCGATTAAGACGATAAAAACACTTCAGACGTCGATTGTTTATATTTTAATGATGTATTTTCTAATTTAAATAAAGAAGAAGGGTTAATTCAATGTAAAAACTGTCTTAACTGTACCCACGAAAGTTGCGGTGGCGCGGAGGGATAAGGCAACTGGCTTTACATGTGAATTTTGTAACTAATATTCTTAAATTGTCATATAAAATAAAATGTATTGCAACTTTTGCGCGGAAAATCGAGCTTTCCTAATTTCCCATAACGTTAACATGTGTACCCGGTTTTACCCCAGTAGTAATCGGGTAGTTTGACTTTTTTTTTATAAAAAAAATCATTGATAAAAAAAGTAATGAAACTGTGAGTTTTCTGGAAAGATATATTGTACTCCGATCAACAATGAATATTTTAATAAAACTTGACAAGCTCTAAGTCGAATATTTTAGCTCCAACAGGCCTTCGAACGTTAGCTACTCGGTTATACCCCATCTACACACGAATAGCAATACCGGCAGACAGTCAACCAGATTTTCAATATTGGATTTGATCCAAAATTTAATACAATTCTGGTAATGAAATCATTTGCCAAATTTCACCCATCTAGCTTTCTTCGTTTGTGAGTTATCGTGTTGACATGCATACAGACAGTTTCCTCTTTGACGTATTTCGTCCAAAATTTGATATTGATGTACCATTTAAGTTTCAAGACCACATGCCAAATTTTGTCCGTCTAGCTCTTTCCACGTTTTGAATTACCTTATTCACAGACAGATGTAATTCTCAATATTCTTATTTTCGACTCAGGAAAAACGTGTAGAATGGTCAAAATCTGGGGTATCGAATTTTTTTGACGATAACCATACTTTAACTTTGTATGCGAAAAAGTAAGAAACATTAGTGTCAAATTCTTAGTAAATAAGGTAATTTCAGGCACCCCAAAACTTATTCATTACCACCATTTAGAATATTTCATTTCACACAGCCAAATGTATGTTTGACCATACGTTATAAGTGACATTCTTGTTTGCAAGTATAAGGAAAAGTCGGACTAGAAAGTCAGGGCCAGATTTAGATATTTCAACTACCTAGGCCGCAGCATATTCTGCGCTCTCCTCTCAAAAAAAGTTAATATATATTTTTCAGTTTAATATGCAATAGTTTATTTTATTTTATTTATTTATTTTTGAAACATATAAGCACTTAATACAATCTTTATAATCTTCGAAACACGTTAACTTTTTTATTCAAAATTACATAACTTAAGAAATAATATTAACACCAATAAAAATATTTTATCGAATTTCTTGAAATCATCTAAAATACCTCTGAAACTTCTTTGTTCCCGCTATTGCCTTGAATAGGCTTGAAGGGTCATTAAAATGTGGACAGATTTTATTAAATCTATGTCGATGCAGATAAAAATGCAAAGGGTCCACAGAAGAATGAAAATCTATCGCTTAATATATTTAATGTAACGACTGTAAATTAAAAAGAAAAACAACATTTTAGATGGCATTTTCAAAATAGTGCTGAAGAGTTTTAAATATTTGGTTGCTATTTCTTCTGCACATGCGCCCCCTGACGGCTGCGCCCTAGGTCATGGCCTAGGATGGCTCTGTGGGAAATCTGGCCCTGGGGAAAGTCATGCGATTTTTTTCTATCGTTTCGTCAACTCGGATTTTCGCCAAACCTAACGAACTCTGGTCTCCTTGACACCAGCCAGAATATTCATTATTTCGTCACACAATCAAAAAACATGTCAGAAAGCGCCTTCACCTCCTGTGAAAGTCACTGGATCTATTTGGGGCCTCATAGAGGCAAGAAATAAGGCCATTCGACACTGTGTCGAAATCAACGGGCCTCAAAGCAAGTGGTACTAGAAATATGGCCATGATGCAATAGACGTTAACATTCCTTCAAGCGTCTGCTCCTTCTGATTTCGAAGTCCGAAAATTTACTTTCATCTAAGGAGTGGGAATATTTTCAGCGACAACAAGAAGTCAAGAATTTTTTCGTCTTTAGTGTTATGTTCATTTTTTAGAAGCATTAACAGATACGAAAATAAAAGTGAATAACATATCTTATAATTTATGGACATTTTTACTTTTTCGTATACGAAGAGAAAGTATTGTAATCGTCAAAAAATTCGAACTCGGAATTTTGATGAATCTCCACGTTATCCTTATCATCCCTGAGTTCGATAAACACAATTTCGGAATTATGTCTGTCTGTCTGTTTGTTTGCCTGTGAACACGATAACTCAAAAACGGTTAGAGCTTGTTAATTAGACTAAAGACCTTAAGTTTTTTTTAATTTGGTCAAATATTTTCGGAGCAGAACGAAAGGTCAATTTCGAACTCAGAAAATTCACTTTTCGTTTCGAAATAATTTCGTTAGTGACAAAATATTACATAAATATTAATAAAACATCTTCGTTAAAAATTACTAAACCTTAACTACTGAACAGTAATAAAATTTTATTGTTGTCAGTGCTAGAATTTTTTAAAAAAGAATTTGGCAAAATGTTCTAATTTTCGTTTACAAACACATTTTCAAAGATTACTTTACGGAATTCTATCAATTTCAAAAGAGAAATAAGAAATTAATTTGGATGACATGACAAAATTTTTCCTCTTGCATTATTTCCTTGAATTGCACTTTCTTACTTTTTAAGATGTTTTTAGTAGATAAGAAATAGCTTACTATATTTATAATCTTCACTAACAGTCGTAAATTCCAATTGCATATTAAACCGGAAGAAATTCCCTTTCTTTTTAACCTTATTCTCAACTGACAGAATAAAATTTTATCTGCAAATTTATTTATCAATCGTGGCAGATTAATAAAATAAATTTACAGTCTTAAAAGTGAATTGATTTTTAAAATGAATATTAGATTTATCATGCGAAAATTTAAAAAAAAATACAAAGTTTCATTCAATCGGTTTTTGTGATTTCCAAGCAAAAGAGGAAACGAGATTCTTTTCTAATTCAGCAGTTTTGAAGCGGATCTACGATTGAATAAATGTGCTATTGGATGCATCTGGTAAAACCAAGAATTTAGTTGGGATTTGAAGATTTAGTTTGATTGGATTCAAGTCCCGTTCTGAAGGAACTATTTGGGACAGATCTCGTAATTTTGAACCATGTTCAGATAACGAGAAAGACAAATGAGCCAACGGCATTGAAGTAACCCAAGTTGTTTAGCACTTTTGTTTTAGTGTGTAGTGAAAGGGTAAGTTAAAATTCGAAGTTAGACCCCAACTTCGCGAATTTAATCTTACTCTTTTCGTCCGCCTCACTTACCGCGTAACTTCGGGATATTATTATCAAAAGAAGTGCAACTAGCTGCAATTAGGAACTAGCTTCCACTTTTTGGATTTCTGAATCACTATGAAAAATTGCACCTATATGTGCAAAATATGGAATCCAAAATCGAACTAACTACAGTGCATTGCACAACAGATTACTTAGAATGCAATACTTTATTTTGTGAAAAAGGAGTGATATAATATTTTTTTCCCATGATACTTTGCGAAAACAGTTAGATCTCAAATGTTGGTTCCGTATTGCATCATTGCTTCCAGTTGTTTTAACCCGTTGCACTCTTATGTCGAGTCAGACTCGACATTCTGAATGATGCATCTTTTACATATTTTTGTTGGATAGCGCCTATTATCAAAACCGTATAATAGTAAAACACACAGATTAAATTTTAGGGATTGAAATAAATCAATAACAATACTTTTCAGATTTCTAAACCGCTAAATCAACCCTTACACTCATACGTGTATATATGCATCTTATTATCTTTCGGAGTGCAAAGGGCTAACACAATAAAAATCACCCAATTATAGTATAAAATTAGATTTATATTTCTCTTTTCATAGACATGTGTGCCATCTTAGCACAGTATTTCATTGTATCATTTTTTTAAAATTTTGTTGCTGCTGAATTCCTTCACAGAATATTAGTTGAAAAGTTAACTTTTCAACAATATCGTTTCCACGGGGTCTATTCTGGTACCCCCGGTTG
>BGPR01010249.1:9357-53364 GCA_013235015.1 Araneus ventricosus | reverse complement strand
TTTCATCTTACGATATAAAAACTTTTTTAAAGCAAAAATTGCATTCCATTTCATCAGTTTTTTAGCCCAATTTTTTCTTTCCTCATTACTTCAAATAAATTTACTTTTTAGACATATTTACAATATTATTATGATAGATTTAATTTCTAGCAATGATCTTAAAACTCATCTTTCCTGTTACATAAAGAAAGTTTTTCCTGGAGATTGTGTTTAATTAGGTTAAATATTCACTCTATAATTAGCTTAATAAAGTGTAATAATTGTAATTTAAATTAGAATTATGCTTGACCAATAAAAAAAATAACTTCATTGACTCTCAAGATTTTTAGCCTTTTTTATTTGCTAAATGTAAAAACCTAAGTCATTAATTTCATCAGATGCGAAACATACTACATCAAAATTTAGTTCAAATATTAATACATTTCCTGTCCACTGTTTTTCAATTTTTTTAACTAATTTATTTCTTGGTTTTTTTTTTGTAACAATTAATGGCTTCAGCTTACCAAAAATTAAATAAGTTGGTGAATTTAAAGTTGACTGGCATAATTTAATCCATACAGTTAATAAGATGAATTATTCAGCTGTTCGCCGCTGTCAGTATTTAATACTAGAAAAGCAATGTAAAGAGAGGGAAAATCTGAGTCTCCCTCTGCATTTTCTACTCTTTCTTTGCTGACTGAAAACAGGGATACCACTCCTCACACCCACGAAAGAAAGAGCCTTTTACTGCTTTTACAACCTTGTTAACATACCCAAAGCAGCACTCCCAAGGAAAAGGCGAGTGTCCCAGGGCCAGAGAATATCCCCTGCTCCTGCGAGTGTCCCACGGATGCCATTTTGTCAAATTACGTGATTTCCCCTCTCCTTGTAAGTTTCAGAGGGTCCGAAGTAGACTATTTTCTTTGTTCACTTCTTCGCCAGTTTTACTACTGTAAAAAGCACTAACAACAAACAAGAATGTTATTTAGACATTTCCAAGGACCGCAGCTTCCTGCTCAGAGGGGTCACTCTTCCGTTTTGCCGGGGGTGATATGAGTGGTCTTTGCGTCCCGACCTTGCACAGAAAGAAAAGTTTGCTTGAAGGACATAAAACTACTTGCTATTTTGTTTGCTTTAGAAAAGACGCGGGAATTTCTCTAGGAAAAAAAAACTTCCCTTTCTCTCTCTTTCACATACATAGATCCTGGGGGCCCATATCAGCTTATGTTTAAGGGGCCCACTTGCCATCGGGCAAGCTGGCAACCTGGCCAGTCCGCCACTGAAGATATCCATTGAAAAGTAAAGCACATAAATCACTCTAATCGTTGAAACGACATCTTCCTGCGAAGATGTTTTCTTTATACTGATTGGGTTTCTTTCTCAAGCCCGGGAAAGTGAATATGTGGTCATTAGACTACTATCTGAACTAAGCTTTCACATATTTCAAGTCTGGCTGGTGTACACATCTGGTTTGTGCCATTTAAGTTCATTAACGGCAAATAGCTGTAGCTGTTGGATATTGCACACAGACCTCCCATGATGCTGTAAATGTAATCAACGGCGGTTTTGCCTAGCATTTTCTCTGAGAAACCGGAAGAGAGCCTTATTTGCAATTAAGGCTTTGAGAAAGTGCGGGATACCCAACTACTATTAACGAGATTCCTTCAGTTAAGGCACTCTGATTGTGATAACAAAACGTAGACTTGGTAAGTTAAAATCGGACATATGAACAGGGCGCCCAAAGGACATGGAATTCGCGATTTTTGTGTGCGCGTGGAAGCGGTTGAAATATTCTTTTAGTAATAAATATGCCAAACGAGAGATTTAATATACCTTCAGCGTGGGAAATAAAGCGAAACTGGAGTTAAAGAAAAGTGATTTTGGAATACATTAATATTGTACTAAGATTTTAAAATATATAATATTAGAATTTAAAGTAAAATTAAGTGAGATTATTACATATATATGTAATGACTTAGAAATTTTCCCATCTTTAAATAAAATCTTTTTTAACGACAGTTCATTTTTAATTAGGAACGAATTATTTCTACTTCAATCCTATGATAAAAAAAACACTTCTACTGTAACTAGACTCGCAAGAGTCGTAATATTTCTAGAGCCTCAACTTCGGTGTTTCCCCTTTTTGGTATTATAAAAACTCGCGGCGTCTGTGTAATTTTCTGTTTTGTAATCATGTAACGCACTGAGCAAGTCACACCGTTTAACGACTGCAATCTTCTTCAACTACCTCTACACTTCACTTAACGGAACAACGTTACATATATATATATATGTGTGTGTGTGTAATTCTAATATTTTAAACTCTTAATGTATTCCAAAATCACTTTTCTGAAACTCCAGTTTCGTTCTATTTCCCGCTCTGGAAGTATATTAAATCTCTCATTTTAATCATTTAACGATTACTAAAAGAATATTTTAATCGTTTCCACGCGCACCCAACTCGCGAAATCAGCGACTTATTGTCGCCATGCATTTTCCCTAAAACACTTACGTAATATACTAAAAATAGCTATTATTTCCTTCACTTTGATCACATGTCTATCTGTTAAATCCCTACCTGAGAAAAAACAGGGATCTTCTGTTCTTTTTGGCTTGAAAACTTAAAGCATGATGTACGTACATTCCGTCACTCTCCCATAATGAAAAGAAATTAGTTAATAACTCGGCCTGTTTAATCATTTAACGACTACAATTTCGAAAACATTATATATATATATATATATATATATATATATATATATATATATATATATATTTCTAAAGGTAATAAAAAATAGAGTGGCAACACGATATTTATCTTAAACAAACGTTGCTTAGCAATGCAGGGAAAAAAATGTTAATTTTGAAAAAATTGAATGAGATGTGGTGAAGAAAATTGTATTGAATGAGATGCTGTTCATATTTAGCAAAAGAATTGTTTTTGTGAAAAATATGTTAAATAAATTTGTTGTTTTTTATAACAAATCTGTAATTATAATTTCTTTCGTAAAAATTTGTATGAAATTGACATTTCACACTGCTATTGTAATGAAGAGGAAAAGAAAATTTTATTCATAAAGATAGGGGACATGTTACTACAGGTAATCTAAAAATAGTAAATTCTGACTCTCTTCGGGAAATTATGGAAAAGGGATCTAAATTCAGATTAAGAAATAAAGCGAGCCTAAAAAGAATGGCTGGTTCCACTGGCAGAGACTTGGATTTATTTATTACAAAAATAGCTAGAAAATATCATTGGCCTATTGAAGACTTTGGTGAATGGAAACATTGTATTTTGATGGAGACAAAGCATTTAATTACCATTAAAAAAGAAAAATAATCAATAGAGGTATTTTCTTTGATAAAAATCTTAAAATGGAAATTGATAGTTTAAAAAGTAAATTTATTGTCACTACAGTAGATAAAGCAGAAAATAATTTCTGTATTATGTGTAAATTCCACTCCAAAGAGATTAAGTTGACTGAGTAAAATTCAAACATCACGTATCAACTTATTAATTCCAACAAAAAAGAACTAGACAAAAGAATGTTAGCCTTAGCCAAAAAAATTAAAATCAAGACAAATAATTTAATATATCCTTACCTTTTCCCTACTATAAAATTTCACAAAAATCCTTTAAAATTCAGATTTGTTACAAGTGGCACAGGCAGTTACAATTTTTATTTCGGAAAATTCTTCTTTAATATTCTCAGAATCATTCTCAAGAAAATCGAAAAAGAAGAAAACCTTCTAATTAGTCGTAACATTGAAATTCTAAACTTTCTTAAAGATAATGAAATTCATAGCATTAACACTTTGACTTTGAGAATCTTTTCACCAGCCTCCCACATGAAAAATTAATTGTAGCCTGCATTAATTTATATGACTTATACCTTAACTCGAATTTCATAGATAAAAATAGATGGCTAGAAATTTGCAATATTAACATCTGTGAAAATTATCTCCTCAATAGAATCAACTACTACAGACAATCATGTGGTCTTCCAATGGGTACTAGTTTTTCCAGTGCACTGGCGAATATTTTTCTTCATACATTCCAGAGAGAATTCATAAAAAATAATCTCATTTCTGCCTATCGTTATATTGATGACCTGATTGTATTTGGCTTTGACAACCTTGACTATTTGATTAACTGCTATCCGGAAGAACTTAAATTGAATAAAACCAATGATAATAACAATAATTGTAGTTATTTAGATCTAGTAATTAAAATTTTAGAATCAGGGGTTTCGGTTGGTATCTATGACAAAGAATTGACTTTAATTTTAGGGTTATTTCTCTTTGTCGTTATCAAACTAATCTCAACCTAAAGGTCATAAAAATACTATCCACTCTCAAATCAAAAGAATCAAAAATATTTGCAACAACTATTCTGCTAGTGTCCATTGAAAATTTAAAGATTAATTTAAACTTAAACGACTACCCTGTTTATTTCTTTAAAATTAAGAATTAAAGAATTTTCTATCTCTTAGGTTTTATTTAATTAATTTTTTACTTCTGAAATTCTCCATTGCCCTGGAAGTGGCTATAATACTCATACCACACCTTCTGACATTTTAGTAAAGGTTTCCCTGCAAATTTCTATGAATTATAAAATTAAAAAATGAAAATAAAAATTATAAAATGCATAAAAGAAATTTTAAAAAATTTAAAATACTAAAAAAACAAAATAAAAACTATAAAAAAACTTTATGGAAAACAACAAAAACATTATTAGATTTTTACTTAATGTATCCCTCACTAGATGGAGATAAGTGTGCACATCTATAAACAAAGTTCACTTTTGAGCGTCGTTTTTTTTTCCATTCCACAACAAGAGAGGTAAGACATTTAAAGCCCCTTTTTTTCAGACTATATTTAAAAGACTGTTTTGAATTTCTTCTTTGTGAATAAATGTTTTTCTTTCCAATTTGTTCCGCAATAGGTTCAGGCCTTAGAGGAAAATTCAAATTCAGACCTTAAAGTCATTTTTCCTCGACAGAAAACCTATTCTAATTTTGAATCTGCATGGATGAAGACCTCTGGTGACATCATCCACCAGATTCTTTTTCTTCCTAGTTCTTTCTCATTCGGTTTTTGTTAATATTATTGTATTTTTACCTCTATCACAATTAAAACTTCCCTTAATTTGTATTTTTATCTTTGTTCTTTATAAAGAAGTCTGATAATGCTTCCTGCATACAGTACAGGGATCTTAATCTAATAAACTATCAAACATTTTGCAAAAAATATCTATAGCTGGGTTTGGCTAAATTTCCATTCACTATTCTAGCTGAAATTTTTTCCTGTAACTCCGAATCTGGAATGTGAATCAGAAAACGAAATATTAAAAATTTAAGGAAACCTTTTGAGCCGAGATGAATTTCTTAACTGGTTTTGTTTGCAAACGTTAAATAATATGGATGAGACTTTTCTCGACCTAATTTTTTTTCTTTCTAAACCTCATCAGAGAGGTCGCGATCTAGGGTTTAAAAAATCCTGATCTATAGTAAGAAAATATCGGTTTTAAACTACGATTTTCTGAATTTTCAAAGTATATCAACGGGGACTAACTTTGATTTGGCCCTTTTTCTTCAGCTAACTTTTATACTTTTAACTCAAAGAGGTGTCAGAAGGCGAAGAGATTTAGTTTGTCCGGAAATATAAAGAAAGAAAATTTCATTCCATTTCTATCTCTAATTTCATAAAGGTTTGAATATTTTGATGAAAGATGGTGCAACTGATAGCATTTCAACGAGGTTTCACATGTATAGGTTTAAAAAAAGGGGAGGTTAGGTGTTGAAAATCACTTTTCAGCCCCCAACTTCTAAGCAATTACAACTATCGGAAAAATTTCCCTTTTTAAGGGGTTCGTTATGATGAGGCGATAATTCGCCTAATTTGAATAATCTTTCTATTTTGAATTGTAAGGTTGTTTTTAGAGAAGGAAAATTTCTATATCCGAGAGAATTCTTTTGAGTTTATAACTTCAAAACTCACAGAAATCTGAACTATCCATGAAAAGACTGGCTCTCAACCGACCGGTGTCGCATTTTTTCGAAGTAGATCAACCAGGATCAACTTTAATTTGATAATTTTTCTTAAACGTACTTTTACATTTTTAACTTAAAAATTCTCCAAATTCTTGACTGTCCATAAAAAGACTGACTTTCCACTGACCGGTGTCGCAGGCCCGGCTGATAATTAAGAGACAGTTACCAATTATTCCGGTCGCGTGCGCACGAACACAGTTTGCAGCCACCGAACAGAGTATTTGCGGACCTAAATGGCTTAATGCACTCCTCGCGAGGGGAGGAGGGGAAAAAATGGCTTTTGAATATAGAAATGGCTGCGTGCGCGTACTTAACACGCAAATACGCGGCTCACGATGCCCGGCCGCGGGGCTCAATCAACAAAGGACAATTTTGAGCGCATTCCGGAATTTAATGTCTATTTACTCAATAACTCATCGCCGTGTCTTTCTTTCGGGTAATGGGGAAGCTGGGCTGTGTTTTAGCCCTCTAGCGATTTCTACTTTGCAGGGTTGCCGCTCTGTTTGAGGAAAGCTCTGCATTGCTCGCGCCGACGAGTGCCTGTAAAGTTTTTTTCCCACCGCGTTCGTTCGCGGGAAAAGCAACTTTGCTTGAGTATTCACTTTTCAAACATTAATGAAAGAGGATTTGTCAAAAAGGGGAGAAAAAAGGAAGTTATGTTTAATGAGTAGTCAGTGCTGTCTTGGAGGATCATTTATTTTCGGCGGTCGAAATTCGTAAATTTTTGTTGTTATCTTAGTGATAAAATCTCAGTGATTTTATTTGAGAATCCAGTTTATAGATAAATAAAGCAATGTTACAAAAAGTTTACACTTAAAAGCGCTTATTCTTTTGTAACAGAGTTCGAAGATTATCTGAAATTCTAGATTTGATACTAAAATGAAATTTCATATCTTTTTCCGTTTTCATTTATTGGGATCGCCTTATCTTTTCCTTATGGGTCATACCAGTGGCGAATCCAGGGGGTGCTATGGGGCTGCAGCCTCTCCCAGAACTAAACCATTTTTTTTTCAAATCACTACACCTGTTTGTTCTTAATCTCTTAAAAAAAAATGGCAACATTGCTTTCTGATTTGGCAGGCTTCAAAATTTTCCCGCTTTATAGTAATTTCAGTCGTACTTTTAGCGTTAACGCGGTCGAAAACATTTTTTTACTACAGTATACTCTCTATTATCCGTGCACGGATTATCCGGTTTGCGGATTATCCGTGCTCATTCCGGACTCGCAAAAAAATTTGAAGAGAAACATTTTCACACTTATCATGCATGTAAAATCGATGTTGATGTTCGATCGAGGGATTCATTCCGTGAAACTATTGAGCCGTGACGGCGGAGGCTAAAGAATAGATTTTTTTCTTCTTCCTCCACTTGCAATCTCTACCGGTTCAACACCTAATTTTCCGAGAAATGAATCATCCACTTCCTGCTAGCTCATTCTCGTACGAACACACTTCTTCCTGACACGTCATTCTTTAACTTCTTCGTCTTCTCTCACTTTCGCACGTGTTCCTTTAGTTTTTGCGTGTTGTTTATCGTCAGTTAGTAGCGTTAGATTTTTCACTGGTAAAAATGAGTGGTGTGAAACGAAAGGTTTTAAATGTTAAATAAAAATTAGAAATCCTTCAAAAACTTGATAATGGAGAATCAGCTAGTACTGATGCAGAAGATGTACTAAATGAGGGAAATACAATTTCTCATTCTGCTGCTCTACAATCTGCGGAAACTTTGTTAGATTATATGGGACAAAGAGGATTCGATTACGGTGACATTACTGCGGTTCGTAAAATATGTATCGATATACGACAAGAGATGAACTAACAGCAGAAGCAAAGACGCATTACAGATTTTTAAAGCAGTAAATATTAAAAGGAAAATTCCTAGTTTGATGTTATGCAGCATGCAAATGTAAGTAATTTTTGTATTTTTGTAGTGATGCTGATATTTTCTTTAATAAAAAGGATTTTTCGGATTATCCATGTTTTTCTATTGTCAGTGCGATCCGTCCCGATGATTAACCCGGATAATCGGGAGTGCACTGTAATTATTTCATTTTTTAAAAATTATCGAAACTATTTTAGTGTCCTTTGTTATTCTTATTGCCAAGTGAGTGAAGTTAAAGTGTTTTGATTTTCATAAGCCATGAGGTCACGACGATACAAAATTTTTATGACCTCAGTCTCCTCCCTCCCCCCCAATCCTGAATTCGCCACTGAGTCATACAGATGCTGTACTAGTAAACTTTTTATTTATGCTGACGGACTTGTACCTATGCTGTACCATGAAGTCAATTTGACTTCACTTCCCTCTCTCATCATTTTGGTCTTTAATCACTCCGTAGATAGTGTTACTCCGTAGTTGTATTATATCATGCCAGGCGTGATGTATAGGTTGGTTACTAAGGAGGACTGTTTAAAGAAGAGATGGCGGTTATTATTATTATTATTATTACCGGTTTTCGGTTAATCATATTTTTTCACTTCCGGTTTAACCAGTAGGGATGGGAAGAACCTACCGGTTTTAACCGAAAACCGTTTTTTTTTTTGGTTTTGTTAACCGGTTTTTCTGTTATTTTTTTTGTCCCGGTTGTAACCGGATATTTTTTAAAGCCCAATAACTAGGTAAAAAAACAGGATCGGAAGATAGGACCGATTTTAGGGTCGATTAGACTAAAATTTACCAAGTTATGAAGCTTTGAATTTCATCATCTTAGGCCAATCAACGACAACCGCTTCCTCGAAGCGTCTGTTGGTTGGCGGATGACTGAAAGAGTCTTTATGAATAGATAAATATTGGCTAATGGATTGATTTCCTGTAAAGACAATATTAACAAAAAATATTGTTATGCTTGTTTTTATTAAAAAAAACGAAACCCGTTTATTTCCAAAACCGGTTATTTTGAGCGGTTATACCCGCCAGGTTAAACCGAAGCTGAACAAAAACCGAAAACCGGTTATTTTCGCCATCCCTAGCCGTAACTTCAAAAATCGCGCGCGCGTTATTCGAAAAGAAAGAAAAAATCTTTTACAAGATCTTAAAAAATTAAAAAATACTAATAACCATTTAATAATACAGTTTTGATTGCTGTGTGATTTTAGATTTGGTTTCCACATTGTTTAAAAAATTATTTTTAACTAGCCGCCTTCGGCGACCACCTTGTTGGCGGAGAATATACTTTCAACGAAATCTCTTATGCATAATTTGATATACATGGTCCCCTTAACAAAGTAATTTAAGCTTTGAAGTGTTCTAGACGTTTAACCAGTATTCTTTCAGTTACCATACACCTGTTCTGTTCATTGTCTATATGAACGTTCCTAAAGCAGTCAAGAAGCTGTCCGTGTCATCTAACGTCAAATTGCACGTTCTCGGCGCCAACCTCACTTTCTTAATGCAAAATATGCATTCTCATGCAAAATATGCATTCTCATGAAAAAAATGCATTCTCATGCAAAATACGCATTCTTATGTAAAATATGCATTCTCATGCAAAATATGCATCCTCATGCAAAATATGCATCCTCATGCGAAATATGCATTTGAGATCAACATTAAATTGACGCGGCACATTTTACTTCCAACAACATGCTAGCTGGATTAAAACACGCTGATAAGAAAAATTAAAACAGGGCAATCATAATCATTCAGCTTTCTTAATATATTTCCTAATATACTTACTATCTTTGAGAACTTTGATTACAGATTTCGCAGAAATTTTATGAAATAAAAGAAAGTAAGTAAAATCCATTAGAATATTACCTTAGCATTCAACAGTGGAAGAAAAACACGCAATTAAATGTTTGTTTAAACAACGAAAAGGGTTCGAATTTCATTGCAACGATGAAAAGTATTGATTTAAATCATGAATAAAAATACTTTAAAAAAATTATTAAAATTAGAGAAAAAATTGTACGGTGACTTAAGTGACATCATTAAAAAAGATAATTTTTTGAATTTTCAGATGTGTAAAAATAATTTTAGCGCTATTAATATGATCGGAAGTTATAAAGGAAAAATGCCAAAATTTTGCTTAATTTTTAATGACCTAATATTAAAAAAACGGTTTCGAGGTGCACATTCCCACCCTCCAAAGTATGTTTGTGCTAAATGTCGTAGGCCTAGGCCCAGCGATCTTCTCTGTAGAGCGTCAACGCACACACCTTTATTATTAGTAGAGATGGAGTCAGTTCAAGTGATGTTAAAGTCACGTTAAACGTGACTGAGCATGTCATCCAAGCGCATGTTGTTTTACGTTATGCTGTGACGTAATAATATAAGCAGCTCAGCAAATGAAAGATTAAAAATGGGTATTACAGTAGAACCCCGGGAATCCGAATTAATTGGGGTTGATATCGGTTCGGGTTCCGGGGAATTCGGATTATCCGGGAAATTCGGTAAAATACTCTTGATATGCCAAATGCAGTAGAGTGTTGACTCTGGGTGCTCTGTGAAAGCGTACGGAAAGAGCACGGAGCGATTCGCACGGTACAGTGGCAAACAAGTTGAGGGTAAGAAGACAGATATACGAGTTTGTTCCTACTCATTAAGGTGCTGTGTTCATTCTTAAAGACCACTTCAAATACTTCTTTTAAGTTAGGAATAAACATTAGATTTGTTTCTGATTCGTAATTCTTATTTTCTCTTCATTTTTCAGTAAAAACGTTTCAGAAAATTTTAAAAAGTTGTTCGTATTATCCGGAATTTCAGATTACCGGGTTCCTACTGTACAATTAAATCAGCTTGGATCATTTTCCATGAGTTACGTGAGAAAGTCACCATAACTGGCACCAGGGCCGGCCTTATGAGGTGTGGGGCACAATTGGAAATAATTTTGGTTGATAATTTTTTTAATCATCTAAAGATTTAGAGTTAAGAAAAAAACCATCAGGAGTGCCCTCTCGACTTTCTCGTATACTAACACAATACTTCGCGTTTAGCGCTTTGTAATATAATGAAAAGAAACCGAGTTTGCATTTTGGGTGCCCTCCTTTCGGCCAGCTGGAATAAAAATTTGATATACATCCATAAATTTGGTGACCAGACAATACACCAAATTTCATTAATGTAGCTTGTTCCGTTTTTGAGTTATAGTGTACCATTCTAAACCCACAAAAAGACAGACCAACAGACACCCCTTTAACGGATTTCGCCTAAAATTTGATACAAATCTATAATTCTGAGAATAAAACCATATTTTAAATTCAATCCCTCTAACTCTGAGTTTTTGAGTTACTGTGTTCACATAAAAGGGGACAGACAGATATCTCTTTGACGGATTTCGTTCAAAATTTGAAAGAAATCTTCAATTTTGGTGTTATAACCACGCACCAAATTTCATCCTTCTAGCATTAGAGTTATGACGTTTAGAGATAGACAGAACAATTTTATATCAAAAATGTTTTTTTTTCAGGATTTAGGGAGACCTAAAACATGGAGATTATCGAAAGCTCGAGTTCGAATTTTCTGGTGATTACGATATTTTCTCTTTCTAAACGAGAAAATCTTTTTTTTAAAAAATTAAATAAATAAATAAAAAATAAAAAAAATAGCTTTCTTAAATTTTTAATTTCAGTTATGCTGAACTGAGCAGGGAGTAGGTGATATTCTAGCGTGGGGCCCCTTAGGAGTAGGGCCTAATTAGGAGCAATTGGTCCAATCGCCTAAAGGCCGGCCCTGACTGACACAGCATTATTGTTTGCACTGCCGAAGAGGCAAGGCCTGAGTAAAAAAGTTCAAAATTAGGAAATAAAGGTTTCTGAAAGTATCAGTGAATTAATTTTATTCGGAATACATTCACTGGTAAATGTGCACTACAATTGGTTACAATCCACAAAATATGCGGGTATGTCAAGGGCAAAGCCAATACAAATTTTTTTAAGCTTGAGTGAATTCGTTTTCTGAGTTGAGAAATTCATATTGGATAATTGCTTACTAAAAATAGTTAAACTCATGCTGGATTGTTGGTGAAAAAGAACAGTTGCTTTGGCAGCAACGTCCTTCTTTTTTATCTTCCCTCGACGTCTTTCATCTGGTTTCTTGGTGTTAAAGTTGGTCAGCACAAATTCTATCACTGTTTTTTAGTTTATGCATCCTTCCAAAAGATTAATTGGCTTAGTTAACTAATTCAGGGGAATTTCCATATTAACGGCCACCTCAATCTAAATAAAATTATAGTTACTTCTACTAAATAGTAATAAAATATATTTATATGTCGATTATTTAGTGCATTTTGATCAATAATGCATTTTCATTATGTATTATAATTTTTTTGTCTCTATCATTAACAGGAAGTGTTTTGAGCAATTTTTACTTTTATAACATTTTGTAGTCAATGTTTTCCTCATAGGGGTGGCAGTTATTTCAAAAAATAAATAGTTTTCGGTTAAACCGGTTTTCTTACCTCCGGTTTAACCTGACGGTTAAAACCGCTCAAAATAACCGGTTTTTGAAAAAACCGGCTCTTTTTTTTTAAAGCAACGTTTGTGGACAGAATTTATTATTAATAATAATATACAATAAGTAAATATTGATACAATAATTGATTAATGCAATAAGTAATGATATAAATAAGTAATTAATACAATATGTAATAATAATAAATGAGTAATTATTGCAATAAGTAAGTATTAGAGACAAAATTTTTTATTAACATTCTTTTCACAAGAAATTAATTCATTGGCCAATATTTATCATCTAATCTGCTCATAAAGATTCTTTCAGCAATGTGTTGATCAATGAGTTGACACCTCTCATCGGAAACAACATCATTCAAAGCAGATACAAATATTTCGGACGCCACAGAACTTCCGACTAAAGATAAATATTTTTTGGCTACAAAAAACAGACGCCGTTTGCAGACAAGAGTTTTTATTACTATTGTTTTTGCAAGCAATCAATTCATTGGACAATATTTATCAGTTCATAAAGACTCTTTCAGCAATCCGCCAACCAACAGACGCCTCGAGGAAGCGGCTGTCAGTGATTGGCCTAAGATGATGAAATTCAAATCTTTAAAAGTTGGTAAATTTTAGTTTAGTTGGACTTAAAATCGAGCCTGTCTTCCGACCAATTTTTTTTTTTTTTTTACGGTTTCTGGATTTTAAAAAATAACCGGTTTAAACAGGGTCAAAAAAATAACCGAAAAAAAAACGGTTAACCGAATAAAAAACGGTTTTCGGTTTAAACCGGTAGGTTTTACCCATCCCTACTTCCTCATGACCTAATGGCTTAAATTATTCAGGTAATTGTCTCAAACTGATTATATTTTCAGTTCACCTATAGAAATTAGAAACTGTAGTTTAGAATTTAATTTTTATCTGTTTTCACACACTTTACAAAAAAGTCTAAGAAATGCATACCCATGAGGTTTTATAACTTTTATCGAAGAATTTAGTACATCGTGCTATACTTTCCCATATACATGTAAATGGAGGAAGTATTTTAATCGTCAAGAAATTCTATTTTCAGATTTTGATAAATGTGATGTTCTAGACATCCCTAAGTAACAAAAATCTTTTTTCCCCCTTGGAATTGAGTTTCATCATTCAGATATTTGAGCATGCGCGGAAAAGCGAGACCTTCTCCACTACGCAACCTCTTGTCACATGACGTTATCTTATCATTTTACAAAACCAAGTGCAGAAAATACTCAACATTGGTGGAAAAACGTACTCTCAAATAAACTGTCAAGAATAAATATAGCTAAACCCATATCTTTCCTCAATGAAAATGAGAACCTCATAACACAGCCACCGGACGCAACCAATTCATCCGACTCCGACCCAGATTTCTCTCCTTCCCCAAGACCTCAGACTTACGGACTAAGACCCTCTAGAGGTTCAATACCTTGGACCCTAATAAGTCCTCCTACAAGTATATAGATCCAGCGAACTTTTGGGACCTCTCTTAAAATTGTTTTTTACTTCGCGAGTCTTTCTTTTCATATGTAAATACACATTTTTCATCGTTTTGATAATTTTCACACGTTTTTCGTCGATGTTAAAACACTGTATGTAACCCCAATTTTTTTGTTAAATAAAGTTTCTAGGCACACCAATCCAAACTGCAAACCGGAGATTTTTATCTCTGGAGTCAGGGGTGTGTCGTAGTGTGAAGTCAATTCACATTCCACCATAGCCACATGGTAAACATGGCTGTGCATGGAATCTATCATATCGTTCATTAGTACGCATCCGAGAGATTGTAGTATGATAATGTTTTGGGATTGATTCGTCTGTCTTTATGATATTATTTTTAAAAATTTACCGTTAATTATACCAGTGATGACTTCACAAAAAATTATTTAATATCGTGCAACATGCGCGTATATACCAGAAAACTGGATCTACCGAAGCATCCGGGTCACCTGAATGATAGCCGCTGAAATAGCTCGAGTGCTGGGGTCGGAGTCCTAATAGCCTATCACCAGGCCACGGCCCGACCCTTCTCGAAGGAGGTACGTACTATCACTGCAGGAGAGATCCAGAGCCCCTCCATTACTATGCGCGTGTATAAGCGCAGTAACTAAAATAACGAAAAGTATTGTTGTAACATATACTTACAAATACTTGGAAAAAAATTATTAAAATTAGAGAAAAAATTGCACGAAAATAAAATTGAAACCATTGAAAAGCTAATTTTTTGAATCTTAAAGTGTTTTAAGAATGACTTTTGTGCAATATGCTCCGAAGTTTTTGAGGAAAAACGTTTGCAATTTCAACTAATTTTTAATTGAAAATCTATTATTAAAATTTAAAAAATACTTTCTTAGTGAGCACTTACTGCCTAAGAAGTAAATACGTGCCAAATTTGGAGCCCTAGGCCCAACGGCATGCTCTGTAGAATGTTTAGAATGATTTTTTGCATCATGCATATCGTAATTTATAGACAGTATCCAGCCAATCAACATTTTCACGTTAAAATTGCTGGAACAGTTTTTTGCCCGAAATTCATTCAAAGCCAAATGTCTCCAAAGAAGCATATAAAGTATATAAATGGGAATTATAGTTTTCTATCTTTCACACTTTAAGAAAAGTGTACCCAGTTCATAATTTAGTCAGTCTGAAACTTATTGCCATCAAAAAGCTGTACACAAAGTATTAATTTAAAAGGGGATCAATAAAATATTCTAATAAATTTTTAGTATTTAAAAGTATTTAAAATATATATATGAATTCTTTAATTGAAAATGAAGAATCTATAGCCGGCGGCGTGCAGAAATACATTTTCAAACATTTCGATAAAAATCATTTCTACTAGGCATCGCTCATATCGCTTGGGTTCGAGATTAATTTTTAAATATTCTTTATCGAATCACGAAAATCGTCTGAAGATCCACCCAGTAACATGATGATCCATATGTTCATTCAAATACATACAAAAATTATTTCTAATTTATAAAAAATTAGGATAAGCGCATGCATATTAAATTTATTACACTTTATTTAAATTTTAAAATCAGATGAGAAATTCAAACTGTTATTAATATCACATTTCTTCTGTTATAGTACGACTGAAAAAAAATTTTTGAAAGCATTTTATTTTTTAGTTTCCAAGGCTCCATTCATAGGATCTTTAAAATCGTTATAAATAACAAAATTTAGCTTAATCGTTATAACTAATCAAATTTTAGTAATTTTAAGGATGTCTATATTTTTGCTAAGTATAATCTGAGAAAGTTATCAAGAGTTTGAAAGCTGCTTATTGGCATAACAACTTCACGCAATCGTTCTTATTTAAAAACATCACTCAATATAAAATTTTTGAGTTGGAATACTCTTAATCTAAACATTTAACGAATTATTATTGCAGTTTACATTTTTCTGCTCCGTAAGATAAAAATAAGTAAATGTTTTTCTCTAAAATATAAATAAGAATTTACTTCATGAAGATAAATTTTTTGAAATATGAGATTCAAACATAAAACATAAAAAGAAACACCATATTTTTTTTAAATGCCCACTGAAATCTTCATAACAGCTGTTCTATCAATGTTGAAGAATATTCTACATTGTGAAATAATAACACAACTTATAATTAATATTCGAATTATGTATTTGTTCTAGAATAAAATTTGTGAAAAATAATAAGTCCGTATTTCACAAATTCGGAAATTCCAGATTTCAGAAAACCCGAAATTCCTGCTATATCTGGATTCCCAAATCCCTTGAACATAATAAGGCCGCGGTGGCCTAGTGATAAGGTCTCGGCTTTGGGGCCGGAGGGTTCCAGGCTCGAGACCCGATTCCACTGAAGATCCGTCGTTTATGGGGCCTGTTGCACGCTAAATCATACGTAGTGGCCAAACGTCCTCCCGTTGGTGTGGCGTGGAAGTTTGGAGAGGGGGTGCCAGCTCAGGTGTCGTCCTCGTCATCTGACCGAGGTTCAAAATTACGAGGTCCGTCCCAAAATAGCCCTCGTGTTGCTTCAAAATGGGACGTTAATATAACTAAACTAAACTAAACTAAACCCTTGAATATAAAGATTATTTTGTTAGGAAAATATGCAATATAGATTTTAAAAAGTGTATACACTTTAAGGGACTATCTTGTTTTGTTAGTGTAAATTTACAGAGTGTCTAAAAAAATGTATACACTATTTAACGATTCATAACTTTCTGATTTTTCTTTCTTTTGAAGGTTTAATTAATTGTAAATAATTAATGGACCAAGATTAAATTTTGAAGAAAAGAAAATTTATTTTAAAATACTTCTGGAAGTATGAAAATGTGGTAGAACTATAAAGACAATATCGCAGGGAGTTTCAGGAAGGTACACCAACGCGATTACAATTAATAGGCTAAAAGATAAGTTTGAAACAAATGGAACTGTTCCGAATGTTCATAGGCAACGTTCCGGAAGACGAATGACATCAACGAGCTTTATCACCCAAGAAAGAGTACTGGAAAATTATCGCGAAACATCCAAAAAATCTGTAAAGCGTATATCACACGGAGAGCTATCGTGCGCTGTTTTCGTCAGCATGAGCGCAATGCCACTCACCAACAAAGTTTGTAGACGCGACCGCTCAGACAAGATGACGGAAATCGTTGGCTGTCACTTGCTACAAACTTTTTGGTAAGTGGCATTGTGCTCACGCTGACGAAAACAGCGTACGATAGCTCTCCGAGTGATATACGCTTAAGACAAACTAGCCGTGAGATTGGCATCAGAAAATTAAGTTTATAATATCAATGGAAGAGTTACATTCCAACAATGGTATGTACATGCTATCAATGAAGATGATCCGAACCGAAGAAAACAATTTCGCGAATGGTACTTGGAAAAATGTGAACAGGATGCACAGTTTCGGGGTAAGATTTTTTTGGAGCGATGAAGCTACGTTAACATTAAATGGCACAATTAATCGACATAATTGCAGTAACTGCGCAACTGCAAATCCACATGTTAGCAGGATTTAAAAGCCGAAATCGAGCAAAAATGCGCCGCAATACCAAATGAAATGGTTATTGAAGTTTCTGAATCAATAGCCTACTGTTATCGGCAATGTATCGACATTTTATATAGATTCTTTTGCAATTTAAATATTAATTATATGTAAATAAGAACTTAAGTTATAATCATTTAAAATGTGTATACATTTTTTGAGACACCCTATATTGATGTTGAATGGAAAGAACTTGGCAATAGTTCTTTATTATATTTATTATAAATTTATATACTTCAATATAAATGAATCAGTCACGTTATTGAGCCCAAATAAAGAACTCCATGGGCTTTTAAGTAATTTACTCTTTTTAATTGCATGTATATAATAATTTAAAATTGTCCTAATTTTAAAAATGCTTCTTAACTTTTAATTCATAAAATTATTTCTGCTTAAGCTCTAGTATACGAATAACTGTAACTGTAACTCGCTGAGATCCGGTTTCAACCGCTCTAAAGCGTTCGGGGATTTTCCCGTGTTTCATCAATATAAAAAGGTTTGACAGCAGGGCTCTTTCTCTTTTGTTAACCATGTAAAACACTTTGAAAGACGTGCTGCCTTCGAGCTCACTTTTCGAACAATGGCGATGGCTTCGACTTACCTTAAATATCATCTGAAATATTAAAAGCGTCCTATCATCTATCTAAACGATAAAAACGACGCTTTCTAAATAAAAGATTTTTTTAACTCAACGACTGCTGCATTATTACTCCTGTCTTTTCATCTAAAATAAATCATGATCTTTCATGTATACTTGCTGCCCGTGCACATAAGGCACAAAATCCACGAGCTTCTATGAAATAGCAGTTGTTACAAAGATGTAATGTCGCTTTCCTGTCTCGTTAGTCTTATAGTTGGGGAGGGAGTTTTACCGGGGTAAGCATGGAGAAACGGGCAGCGGTCGTTCCGCGACCCCTGACCTTCGCGACGAACTTGGCGACTATCTGGCGATCTGGGCGACAAATCGATGATTCCAGAAAATGCTACCCTTTTCTCGATATCTCTATTAGGAAAGGAAATACGCTTGAATATACGAGAAAACTCCATGTGACTTCACGGCCTGTCGGAGAGAGTATATAAGGACAGCGTTTGAATCGGAGAGAGTAGTGTTGATCCACTGGAACGACTTTAGAGTTTCGTCCGCAACGCCAGCTAGGAAGCTGATGAGCTGAGCGCTATTGAAAGTGCTGTTATTGTCGTTATTAGTTATTACCTGACTCTTTGTGTTGCTAAATATCAAAGGGCTGAACTGGCATAACCTGTGAATTGTTGTCTGTTCACGTCGTTAATCTGTGCAAGATCTATTGTTTCCTGTTACCTGCGCTACTTGTTTTCTTGCATATTTGTGAATAAACCTTCATTCTCATTTATCCTGAGTGTTGGACATTTTACACCATACACACGCAGAACGATTTTTGTAACACAGTTGAACGGGAACACATTCTGGAAAACGCATTTCAAAGCATCCGACGCGATTCAGCTGAGAAAACAGCTTCATGAATACAGGATATGATAGGAAAGTTCCGGGACTGTTGCTGTGTGTCTGGAAATTTAAACTATTGTAGTAAACCATTGTCCAAAGTATTAGACTTATTAGTTATAACTAAAGTGGAATTTAGAAAGCTAATGCAGAAAAGCACTCGGGAAATATCTGTTAATTACCATCGTTTAAAGCAAGTGTGATGACAACTGCGGGCTTTTTAGTTAAAAATTAAAATCAGGCTTCTAATGTAAATAGAATTCTGAGAATTTGGGCATGAATAAATCTTCAAAGTTAAAATAATTTAAAGTGGTTAATAATTATTAATCACAATATTGAAATGAAATGGAATATAAAGGCTACTTTCAGCAAATTAACTAAGAAAAATATCCTAAAAATCAAAAAGAAAAAATAAAGAAATAAGCGAGAGAAATTAGTAATTAGCATTATATTAATTTATTTTAATTGAAGACGAAATCTTTAAAGTCTTCAAAATTTCAGAAGTACAAAGACAACCTAAAGACTTTAAATGTTAATAGTTTGATACTTGCGAACTTAATAGTAGAATTAGCGTGATAAATGCTTTAGAATATCGAAATAAAACAAAGTACAGATAATTTCTGTACAACTTTCTTGTCAAAGCAAAAAAGTTTTAATAAAATCAAATTGTTTAACACGAAGTTTGAAACTTAGTTTGATAGACTAATTAAAGGAGAAATCATCTTTTCACTTTTTCGTACACGAAGTATCTATATATATAAAACAGCTTATTTTATGTGTATGTATGTATGTTCGTTTTTTTTTTTTGTTCTTTATACGTAAAATGTTTTTTTAATTCGAATTAGATTTTATTTATTTAATGTTAAGCGGTTGCTTATTTTCTCGAATTTTCTTCATACAGTCTCATCGGATAACCATAAGTTTTATATCATTGTAAAGTCCAAAATTTCCCCCTTTTAATAAAAGTCATTTGAAACTTCTGTGTAACTTCCCTCATTTTTAGCAATTTTTTTAAAGTTTTCGGAAACGCCTTTCTCCTGCAAACGATTTTTGGCGTGCGAGGCGAAATATTATGCTACCGTGTTTTAATTCATAAACATCGGGGGGAAATCGTTTTCTTGTATTTTTTCTCTCTCTGTTTTTTTATCTGTCTTTTGGTGATTTATTTCGAAGCACATTTTTTATTACATTTTGTTCGTTCTAAAGATTTTTTGAAGTTTTGATTTTTAATCTGCAGCGCCGCGCGCGCGCGGGAAAATTCTGTATAGTATAATTGTTTATTGTAAATCTGTATTAGTTACTACATGGCATATTGATTAAAAGTTTAAAATAAACATCCTTTTTCCAAACTTCTCGCGTTTTCATCCAAACCATACTGTTATAAGGCAATAAAAAGGCTAGATTTGAAAGTTTTAATTCAACAAGAAAGGATTCAAAGGAGATTTTTTATTGCCCTCGCCGACCCTGCTTACACAAAGGGTGTAAAGCATGTCACGAGTCGGCGGGAAGAAAAATTCTAACACAGATATTAGCATAATACAATACAATATAATAGAAGTATACAATATAATACAAAAAATTATGTAATACCATTCAAAACAATATAAGAAAAAATGCAATATAAGCAGTAAAATACAAACATCAATATAAATGCAATAAAATACAAACAACAAACATAATAAATAATTACAAACATAAATAATAGATAAAAACAAATATACGTAATAAATAAAGAAAAAAATATAAAATATGCAAAAAATTAATAAAATATAATAAAAGTAAATAAAATTAAAAAAAAAAAGAAATACGAAATACTCTTTCAAAAAAACCCCGAAGTCTGGGATACAAGTTAAAAAGGAGAGACAGGGAAGAAATTAAAAAAGACAATTTTGAAAAAGAAAAAGAAGCAACAACAAAACAATTTCTATAATACAATTTAGGATAAAAAAAAAAGGCGATACAAAAAAAAAAAGAATTCTGTAACATAACTTAGAAGAGGAAAAAGAAAGAAAGTCATGTATGCCTATGATATCTGACCCATGATATGACATGAAGATCAAAGGAGATTTATGTTTGTTGGGGAAAGTTAGTGACAATATTTGTAGAAAAAAAAATTGGGGTAGGATATATGAAAAAATATGGATCCCAAGCAACGCCAGGATATCAGCTTTTAGAAAGTATTGGAATCGTAAAAAAAATTCTACCTCAAAATTTTGATGAATCTTTACTGTTCAGACCTCCCTAAGTTAGAAAAAAAAAACATTTTAGGAATATTTATGTCCGTGAACATTATACCTTACAAGCGCTATGAGCTAGAAGGGTGAAATCGGTTATGTAGTATATTTAGATTAAAATTAAAGATCCGTATAAAATTTTGGACGAAATGCTTCAGCGGGGAGTCTGCCTGCCCTTTCATGCACATGTGATCGTGATAACTCGAAAACTAAATAAACCGGGCAGATGAAAGCTAATATGTGATTTTACACCAGAATTGTAGATATGTATCAATTTCAGTCAAATCTATCAGCGATTTGACTGTTTGTTGGTATGTCTATTCATGTGTATCAAGAACTATAACTCCAAAAGAGAACGAATAAATTAGCACGGGAATTTTAACTTTTTATCTTTACATCAAAACTGTAGGTCAGTGTTAAATTTTGGATCAATCTACTCAACGGGACGATGCATTGTTCCAAGACGCACAGTCCAAACTCTTCAATATACAGCGATGCTAAGTTAGAAATGCTATAAAATGTAGATCAGTGTCAAATTTTCAATCAATCTACTCAATGGGACGAAACATTGTTCCAAGACGCATCTCTAAACTCTTCGATACAGAGCGAAGTTAAGCTTAGAACGCTATAAAATGTGGATCAGTGTCGAATTTTGGATCAATCTACTCAAAGGGACGAAACATTGTTCCAAGACGCATACTCGAAACTCTTCAATATACAGCGAAGCTAATCTCAAAACGCTATAAAATGTAGATCAGTGTCAAATTTTGGACCAATCTACTCTACGGTACGATGCATTTTTCCAAGACGCATACTCGAAACTCTCCAATATACAGCGAAGCTAAGCTCAAAACGCTGTAAAATGTAGATCAGTGTCAAATTTTGTATCAATCTACTCAGCGGGACGATGCATTGTTCCAAGACCGCATACTCGAAACTCTTCAATATACAGCGAAGCTAAGCCCAAAAACGTAAGGCTCTGTGTTTACAGCTTTTGTTCTATGTTTGTTTAGTGTTCTTTCTGTGGCTTGCGCTCTGTAACTGGAGTTTTTTTTCTGTAGTGTGTATTTGCTTTAAATAAATAATTTAACTGTACACTGTCTTATGCTGTACTTTGACGTCATGTCCTTTTTATTCCTGTTAAATGCGCAGTGGGCTTCAAAGTTGTATTTAAAAGGTGCCTTTCACGTGAGCATGAATTGATTCTATTCCCTGCTGTTTGCACTGAATTGAATTAGGACATTTTAAACCTTTTCCCACTCCTGACCAATTATATCGTCACTGTTATATCAAACTGTCGTATGACAAATTTGGGAAAACGGTTTATCGATGCAGAACACTTGCATGGGTTAGCTACATTTGCTCTCAAACTGTTACATGCGATATGTGATTGTTATATGTTGTCATAGAATGTCATGTATCGCTAGTGGTTTCGGCAGTTAAAACAAAATTTTCGTTCGAAGTTTTTGACATGTGTCATTTTGATATAACAGTGACTACACCTACAAAAAATCTTTACTCCAAGTTTATGTACATAAAGGAAAGTGAAAAAATCAAGGAAGTATTTATAAATAAAAAATAAGAAGAAATTAAGTTGAATACAATTTGGGAAACTTAAGTCAAATTAAAATAATAATATTTACTTTCTGGTTACTAATATTGACAAAATAACAGAAGCGTGTCAAGGCACTTTTTTCTGAATCTAAAAACCATTTACACATTTGAATTCGGGAATCAATTTTGAACCCCACAATGTTGAAATATTTTCAATCGTTGTAATCGCATTGCTTTCAAATGAGTCAAAATACTTTTAAAACGAAGGGAATTACTGTTTATGTGCAATAATATAATAGCTATAATAGCATAAGTCAAACCCACTAACCCGCTACAATTGAGGGATAAACAAGGTGTAGTTTAACTTGCTATGAATAACTATTAGAAAATAATCTTTTCGCAAACACTTCACAGATTATTCCAAATTTTTTGGTTACTTCCGCAATGGCGTTAAAGATATTCGGCTCCCGCAACGCTTCTTTGAAAACCCAAACCAAGACATCGGTAATATTTGGCTGTTTATCCACACCATAAAACTTCAAACGAAACTAAAAGAGAGAGAAGGAGGGGAGGAAGATAAAAAAAAAAGCCCAAAAAATCTCTACCTTCCATATAATATTTCCTTACTCGAGCGCGAGTGTTTAAATTATAAAATCAGTTTAATGACTCCATGAATGAGAAATTCTTTTTCCTCCTCCTCCACCTAGAAAAATTCGGAAAGCGATAAATTACAAAATCCGGCAACCCCCCACAATTTTCCCTTTCCCTATCAAAGCGACCCCAGGGACTGCGGCATATGATGATAGTAGGAGCGAGGAGCACACTTACTAGGCCGCAGGGCGATTGAAGGAACCAATCTCTGCAGCCCCCCCCATTCCCCTTAAAACACCGGCAGAGAAAAGAAAGAAAGAACAGCCGAAGCAAAATACCGGCCCTCCCCCGCCCAGAGGTGTCTCTTTTGCCTCTGTGTTGACTCTTACTTCCCTTGCTCTCCATCCTCCAATCTCTCTCTGCTCCCGCGATGCAAATGCAGCCTCCTCGCCTCTAGGAAGTGGTGCCCGCATGGGGATAAATATACATACACATGCACGCACTTTCATGCGAATAAATCTTTTCCATCTATTAGAGCGTGCCTTCCCTTTAAAAGAAACGCAGCGGCGTGGCGGAGAAATAAAAAAAGGGGAATAGACGTAAGATAAAAAGGGAGAAAAGGGAAAAAATAAGAGATAAAAAATTGAAAGAAGAAGAAGAAAGAGAATGTACGTCAAAAACAAATACTTGGAGGGAAAAATCCTTTAGAAAGTTAAAAATGCCTCGGTTGGTTTCTTTGTATGAAGAAAGTGTGGAATGGAGGGGATGGGATGGGTGGGGGATATAAAAAAGGAAAAAAGGTGAATTCAAGGTAGTTTTTTTTCGAGTTTTATTAGTTTTTTACTTTTCCGTGCACGCGATGAGGAAGAAAAATACGAAAAATGGCTCCAAAGCAAAGAAGGTAGAGTAATTATAAAAATAAGTTTAAAATATCGAAAAGCCGTATCGCTTTTTACTCTCTGGTTTTTGGTTTGTATTAAAAAATATACCGGAATAAAAAAGGCTTGAAGCGGATTATTCCATGCATCTAGGGAATCTTTTCAGTTTTTTTTTCCACCTTCGAGACCTACCGTCTTTATATTCTTTTTGCGGTGTGTTCGATCAGAACTCTTTGGACACATCAAAGCATATTATAAAAATTTTGTAGGTATTTTACTTTGTTTAATATTTTTTGCTTTGTTTTTAGTAGCCTTACAGAATTCCTGATCTCGGTTTCCTCAAAATCATTTATCGGACAAAAGATATTGCCTAGAGCTTTCCTGAAAAGAACTGTTTTCTTTATTTGTACACAAGAGAATTTAAAAAAAGTTGAGGTAGAGAGAAAAACTATTTAGCAAAAATAATAATAATAACAATAATATCAACTCCAGAAAAGGAGCTCGTATTATTTTATGCGCACAACTCTTATTTACAACTTCTTCCCAACGTTCACTCAAGAACACAAAATAAATTCATGACCAATGTGTACTAATAATAAAGGAGAATGTGTGTGTGTCTGTATGTGTGTTTTGGCGCTCTACAGGCCAGATCGCTGGACTTAGAGCTACGAGATTTGGCACAAACATACTTTGGAGGGTGAGAATGTGCACCTCTGAGCTCTTTTTTGAAATTTTAATTAATTAAAAATTATGTGAAATTTTGGCGTCTTTCCTTAGTAACTTCTGAAATATTACAGGACAAAAATCATTTTTACATCATCTGAAAGTGCAAAAATTACCTTTCCAATGATATCAATTAAGTTGCCGTACAATGTTTTTTCGAATTTTAATAACTTTAAAAAAATATTTTTGGCATAATTTACAACAATACTTTTCATTGTTGCAACGCAATTCAAACCGTTTTCTTTGCTAAAACAAATATTTAATTGCATATTTCTCTTTCCTAGTTGTAATCTCAAAAAATATCCTGATACATTTTGCTTTCACATTTTATTTCATCAAAATTTTTGTGAAATCTGTAAACCAAGCTCTCCGAGATATTGCTTTGCTTACATTAAGAAATATATCATTAGCTTAATGGCTATGGTTGCTATGTTTCTCTTTTTTCAGCATGTTTTAATCAAGATAACATGCCGCTGGCCATAAAATGTGATGGGTCATTTTAATGTTGAAATCAAATGCATATTTTACAAGAGGAATAAGAAAGTGAAGATAGTGCCGACAACAAGGAATTAGATGTTACATGACATAGTCAATTATTTGACTCCATTAGGAATATTTATGTAGGAAATGAACAGAAGAGGTCCAAGGCCACTTAAAAAAGGTGGGTTAAATATCGACCACAATCTGAAGTTTAAAATTACGTTTTTAAGAGAACCATGAATATAAAATGATGCAAGATTCAGTTGAAATCATATTCCGGCGAACAAGCTGGTCGCTGAAGGCGGCTAGTTCAGAAATAAATTCTAGACTGGTACACTTTAAGAACACTTTTGAACATGGACAGACAATCGCATACAGTTACAGTTACAGTCATAGGTCTGATGGTCGACTGTCGTTTTCACAGCCAAAAACACTCGATAACACAAAGCCAGAAAAACACACAGCCAGAAAAACGTGATATTAAAATTAAAGACCAAGATGAGTAAATGCATACAATTTGTGAAACCTAAGTAAAATGAAAAAAGTTGATGTCCTTAAAAGTTTAAAAATGTTTGTGTGGAGATTTTCTTTCACCAAATCTCGAATGTTTAAAGAAGGTAATTGAAAAAATGATTGCATTAGAGAAAACGATGATTATATAAAAAAATGATCAAATGGCTACATTAACAAAAATTCATTCAGCTGAAAACAAATTGATGGCATAGAAGAAGGGGGGGGGACTGTTTTGTATTATGATAGACAAAACAATAGATACTGTAGATTCTGTTAGAAAATTTTCGTGTTCATTAGAAAGAGTTTTTTCATAAAAAAAGGCTGATAGGTAGGTATGTTTTTTTATTAGAACGTTCTTTGGAGCATATTTATAAATTGTTCCAATGTTTTCGGTGCAGATTCTGAAAAAAGGGAACAAATCACTATCCACTGATATCGGAAATGTATTGATAAGCGAATATATTTAATTAAAAGCTTAGTTTAGCTATATTAATTTACCGTTTTGAAGCAACACGAGGGCTATTTAGGGACAAACCTCGTAATTTTGAGCCGCCGTCAGATGACTGAGCTGGCATCCCTTTCTCCAAGCTTCCTCACCACACCAGCGCTTTTTTGTGTTCATCTGCGGGTTTAATTAGATGGAACTCTTTGGTGAGGGAACAGGAGAAGATATAATGATCTGCATCACCCAACATCACCCAAAAAAGCGTGGTTTAACAATCTCTTAACAAATAGGCAAGCTGTCACCAAAATGGAAGGCGCTTTCAGGACCAGCAGGAACATTTGCGATACACTGACCCAGAAGAGAGACCATAACTGATTCCAATGATGTCTTGAGGGTCCGTGTTACTTCTATTTTATCATATTGAAGGACTGTTCTTACTCTTTTTATCTTTTACCAGTTTGACAGGGACTTTGCATTTGACATCTCCTCTCAGGATTGGTTTTTATTTCACACTTTCTACAGTTCAGCTTTCTGTGCTCTTGACTTCCCGCCTGTTGAGTCTTTCTTTTTTATTTTTTTTATTTACATGGTTTGAGCTTTTTAATAAACACTTTTTATTTTTTTATTTAATTTCTCGCTGAATGACTCAGTTATATAGGTTTATAGTGCTCTCCACTTGTTTATGCGTTTTTTAACTTAATGTACCCAGTCGGTTCCTTGGTGTGGGATTCTCTCGGCACCCTAGGGCAGCTTTTGGTCCATGAGCCCCGACAATAGATGACTGTTCCAATTCCCGAATCTCTCCGCAGTTCTGCAAACCTGTTGCCACGTTGTCAATGCCCTAACGGTTGTTTAGATTTTTTTGGGGGGATGGGGCTATGCATTCTACTTTTTGACCTTGTTTTTATTTTTAGACTGCAAAATTTCATTCCCTTTCCTCTCCCATTGGCCATTTTTATCCTGTGTAGGACATAAAGTAATTTTTAACTTGCGCAGTTTTACTCAAAAAACATTCTGTGATTGATATTCCCTTATACGCGGGACGTGGATTACCGTTGACTAACGGAATTTCTTCCTTTTTATCTCAGAAGTAATTATTATTAGTAATTTATGTATTTTTAATTCTATGTTTGGTACAGTTTTTATTTGTGTTTTGTGTGTCGTTTGATGTGTAGTGTTGTTTGTGTGTGTTTTGTTTTTATGCTATGGGGTTTCAATCTTTGACTTATTTATATATCTGATTTTTACTGCTTTTTCTGTTTGTTTCTTTTTCAATACTTATCTATTTTTTATATATTTTTATTGTTCCTTGCTTGCCCGAGCAGTAAATCAAGCTGTTCTCTCCCCACCGAGGTGGGTCGAACCATGTTTACACTCCCAGCTCTCTTGTATTTAAAATTACTGCCCCTGTTCGGGCAATGCCTGCATCATCTTATTGTACCCAATAAATCCCATCCTCCACATGCTGGTGGAGCAGCTCTCTCCCCACTGGTCCTCAACCGGCCTTACACCCTTTTTGGGTAGGCCGGGCAGTGTGGGTATTTTTGCACCACACCAGCAGAAGAACATTTGGACAGCGACGTCGGATGTAGCACCCACATACACGGCGGATCTTCAATTGATTCGGGTTTCGATCCTGGAACTCTCTGGCCCCGAAGCCGAAACTTTACCGCTCTCTGCATACTTATTTAAAACTTGTTCACAACGAAAATGAATATTATGACAGTATGCTGCGATTATGGTAATGTTCGTTATAATAAAATATTTTGTTATTATAAAAGACTTCGCCTTCGGGATCTTGAAGCATTAGATGACATTTAAGCTCGTACAATAAGGGCAAGTAAACTTATATAATGGCTATACTTAAAGTCCACTACGAAAAGCTTGTTATTTTTATGAAAACCAATACTTGTCCTTAGTTAAATATTAGTTTATGTACAATTAATGCGTATATAAATGGTACCCATTTAAATAAGGGCACCCATCCTTAGCTTCAGAACGATGTTAGCTATAGTCATCTAGGTATACTAAAATGACTATTTAGACCTCTTACAGCGCCACCTAGAGGAAAACTCCAGAGTTAGCGTTCCTATCTCAAAAACAGTAAAAGATAGGAGGAAATATCAACTGCAAAGTTCGAGAGCGTTATCGATTTAGACAAAAAAGCACCTTGTGCATATTAATACTAAAAACAGAACGCTTAAAATGCACATTTGATTGTTCACGATTTCCGAAACTGTGGCGTCACAAAACGGGTTAAATGAGATAAAAAAATTATTTAACACAAGATACCTTAATTTTCGGTATTCAAAGTGCTCTCCGTCATCTAAAATACAAACTTGAGCCCTTGTTTTAATTTATTTTTGCACACGTTTCAGCATATAGTTGGTGCTCTAGCACAAGCAACAGTAATACGTCATAGAAAGTCCTGCAGTTTTGGCGGAAAGGTCGCATACACCTACTGTTTGAGTTATTCCCACAGAAAAAACTACATTGAGGTCATTTTTTTGTTCAAAAAATAACATTTTCTCCTTTTGTCCATGTCTTGTGACGTCACAATTTCGGAAAATGCGAACAAGAAAATGTGAATTTTAAGCCTTTTATCCTTGATAAAACTGTACACAAGGTGTCTTTTTGTACTAAATCGATAAAGCTCTACAACTTTGTGATTGACGTTTTCCCTCTATCATGTACCGTTCTCGAGATAGGAACGCTAACTCAGGAGTTTTCCGGCAAAGGAAGTGGTGTAATTGCGTAGCGCCTAGCCATTTTACTACCTATACACCACTTTCATGACTGTAGCTGCCGTCATTCTGAAGTTAAGGAGGTGTAAAGGACTTAAGTGGGCACCTTTTTCAATTCCTAGTATTAGTTCACACTCTCCCTATATATATTTATTTATCTATCTTGTTCAAATTTTCAATCGTTAATAAAATACTTTTTATTCATCCACTCAAGTTCAAATACAATTTTTAAAACTTGTAGTGGATGACACTTGATGTTAATATAGTTTTTTCAAATATTAATTCATTAATTTAATTTAATTAATTAATTTTAGTTTTATATGGGAGAAAAAATTCCTAAAATAAATTTTTTCTTTGTTGACCTAAGTAGGAAATAGACTTAATTTTTTTTATAATACTTGTTTTATTTTATTTTATTATTATCATTTTTTAAAATTTTTTTTTGTCTCTCCTTTCTAAACTATATCTCGGACTTCGGTTTTCTTTTAAAGATACTTCTTGTTTCTTCCTTTTTTAAAGTTTTATTTACTGTTCATTAGATTTTATTATTTTTCCATTTTTTTCTTATTTTATGTATGCTTCTTTATTTATTACGTATATTTGTATTTATCTATTATTCATGTTTGTAATTATTTTTAATGTTTGTTGTTTGTATTTTATTGTATTTATATTGACATTTGTATTTTATATTGTACTAGCTGTAACCCGCGACTTCGTGCGCGAAGAATTTGAATTATTAATTTTTTTAAATTCACGAATGTAAATGTTTCGTTACATGTTGAAAGGGAAAATTAAAAGTTTTGTCGGTTGAAAATACATTATTGGACGACTAACAGGAGTGTTTGCTGTTATAGTTAGGTAATTTGTTTATCCATGCTAACACACTTTTGTATACTACGTTTTTTTATTTTACGTTTTTTGCACGGATGTAGAGGTTTTGTGGTCTGGACACACATGAACACGCCACATATGTTGCCTATGGGGAAAATATGGTTTTCCGAATGTACGCCTGCCCCTTTGAGTGTCTGGCCCTGGGCCTACCTTTTGAAATTGGATGGCAAATCCTTCGGTATTATCGGAATGCGTGAAATTAAAACACTCTCTAGTTTTTAAACACTCTTACGACGTTTGGACCTAGGTGTGCAATTTGTAACCGTGCGCAGTCTTGGTACATCGAGGTTACGTATCAATAGTACTGGCACACCGACTTTTAATATCAGCTTGTCGGAAGGTACCCCTGACAATTCTAAGGAGTTCAAGAACTCTACAGGATATGATGTTACTTGTAACATATATTTTTTTATTTATCTGACTTAAACTTTCATTAATCAGTGCCAAAATTACTAATTCAACAACCATTCTCTATTCCTCATATATTCTCCGTTACTGTAAATTACATCATTGTACTCAATGGTATCATCAGGCCTTTACAATCTGTGGAATATATCATCCACCATGCTATATATCATCCACTTCTACCATTCAAAAGAATACATAAAACAAAATATTATATATTCGCATATTTTCCTTTAGTTATAATAAACTTTAGTTTCTAAATTTTAATCTAAAAACTATTGCAGCTATATTATATCTATCAATAGATTTCTGCCCCGGAGTCAATTTATTGACAGATTCTTGAATAAAATCTGATATGGAAAAGATACAAATATAAATAACTAAAATTAAATAGACTGTAAACTCGAAAAATGAAAATCAAGCGTCGAGTTGAGTAATTACATTTATTATTCCATTAATAAATTATTTGTTTATTTTCTCTGAATGATCACATAATCGAGGCTTTCTTTATGATCACGTGATGTTTGACATTCAAAATAAGTTATTCCACGTGTAGTTTGGCCGTGAAAGCGTAACAAACAGACAGACACACTGTCTCATTTAATATATTATTAAGGATTTATTATTTCTTCGGAAATGCAGGTAAAAATGACAGGTGATATGAACTGCGGTGATTTTTTAATCTAATTAAATAAGCTTTAGAATTCTTTAAGAACCAATGAAAACATTGCCAAGCGATATTTGAAAAAAAAAATAAACAGAAAAAATAATGGCAAAGTAATTACACTGTTGCCTAGCAACTCATCAGTATCAATTCTAGTATCATTAAATTTGATTTATTTTAAAATCGTCTGCGTGTCAACTTTTTTTTTAAATTTTGAAAAATTAATACAAATTGAAGGAAAAATGTCACAGATATAAAATTGATATCATTAAAAAGGTAAAATTTTGAACTTTAAGATGGTATAAAAATAATTTTCGGGGGATAATTTGCTCCGAACTTACAGCGGAAAAACGGTTTCGGTTACTTTTTAATTAACTGACTGTTTAATTAACTTTAGCGCTTTAAAAAGTTGACAGCAATCTTACCCTAGTCTTATTTAATAAGTGTGCAAAGTTTGGTTGAAATCAGTGCCGTGGTTTAGGAGGAGATGTGGAACATAGATACAAACATACAAACATACATACAAACATACAAACCCACAATGACTTTTATTTATATTAAGATTACTGATATTGCATTTTTTACTTATATTGTTTTGTATTGTAATACCTAATTTTTTGTATTATATTGTATACTTTTTATATTGTATTGCATTATATTACACTAATATTTGTATTGAAATTTTTCTTCACGCCGACTCGTGGCATGCTTTACACCCTATAGGTAAGCAGGGTCGGCGTAGGCAATAAAAAAAGTGGGCACCCTGTATATGTATATCGGCACAATTGTAGCCTAAATAGAAATAAATTCATATCCAGTCTATGACGAACGAACTTATGCTACTCCGGCTCGCGCACCTTTTCCTTGCCAAATGATGTTCATTCCTCACTTTTGCAGGCATAACATGACATATTTCTTGTATTCACCGACTTATCTGTTGTTCTCGATCATATCTGGCCTAATATTATATTAAGGCATCAATTTTTATCTTAAAATGCTACCAAAAAGGCGAAAAATTGTCCGTGAGAATGATGAAATAGAGAGGTTGTCATTGGTTTTATCAGGTATCAAGATAGCAATGGAAAAGGAAAATCTTTGACCGCAAGAAATTCTAGAAACAGGAAAATATCGCTGTGATGGCTTTATTCCTTGTCCTTCTTTATTTGTCATCATCTTGATTTCACAATTCAGCAAACACTGACCCCTTTCTTTTGCGTTCTTTTATTTCTTGCTAATTTGATACTTTAAGTAGTAAATAAATGTAGTCCTGTCAATATATATCTTAAATTTATTGATATTTGTATTGTAATAACTATTCCTGTCCCTGCATTTCGATAAATGAAATAAATCAAAATAATTTACTATTGTGCCTGATCTTATGAAAAAAGGATATATTTTTAAAAATTAAGATACCATTATAAGATTTCATATGTTTTCATCGCCAAAAAGAACATGGTATTTTAATTAAATTAACTTTAAATATTCTAAAGGAACAATAGCTGAAATGAAATAAACTAAAACAATATTTTAAACAAAAAATGCAAAATATAATTGCATGTGATGAATTAAATTATCCACCCCTTTAAAATTAATTATTTTGCTCGCAGCTTGAGTTTAAAAATAATAAACGCACTCCTACTTTAACACAAAGATAAAAGAACCTCTGCTTTAACTCAATGAGTCGCGGAAATTTTGACTTTTCGAGGACCTTAAAAAGCTGCTGAATTAGCAAAAAAATCCGGGAATTATTCCGTTTTAAAAGCATAAAAAGTGAGACCGCGGTTCCTTTTTCCATGATTTCTCGTTTTCCAGTGAATGTCTCTCCTTCGTGTATAATAATTACGATTCGGCATGATTTGGAAACTTTTATAGTTCAATCTTAAAACTATAAACTAATACTTTTACCTTGTGGCGGCCTCCAGACCTTTTCCGCGTCTCTATGTTTTTATGCTTTAAAACGGAAGAATTCTGATTTTTTTATGTAATCGTGTTGTCTCTCGAAAGTGAAATTTCCGCGACTATCTAAGCAGGGGTTCTTTATCTTTGATTAAAGATAAGTGCTTTATTATTTGGTTTATCGTTCAATCTTAAAACTATAAACTATCTTTTTACGTGTCGGCGGCCTCTCGATCTCTTTTCCTTTACATCTCGCATTCACTCCGCACCCTTGCATGAAGCGGCAGGTAGAGTTTTCCATGCAAGATGCTAAGATGGTTGCAAAGGTCAATAATGCGTGGCACTATTGAGTCCGAGTATTTTATAGAGTACATTTCCAATTCCGTCAGCAGAGAGAGAGGGCATCAAGCTGTATAAGCCAACCTCGCCTTAGTGAAGTACTGAGCCTGCTGGTTGGATCAACAGTAGCAACATTGATCTAAGCGGTACAGCAGTTGATCTAAGCAGGCAGCAGTTGGATCTAATGGACCAGCAAGTTGATCTAAGCAGGCAGCAGTTGGATCCAAGCAGTGCAGCGTTGGATTCTAAGCAGTGCAGCAGTTGGATCTAAGCAGTGCAGCAGTTGGATCTAAGCAGTGCACAAGTTGATCTAAGGCAGGCAGCGTGGATCTAAGCAGTGCAGCAGTTGATCGAAGCAGTAGAGCAGGTTTTGGATCGAAGAGTATGGAGCAAGTGAGTCGAAGCAGTAGAGCAGTTGATTGGTCAAGCAGTGATCAGTAGAGCAGTTGGATCTAAGCCAGTGGCATGTTGGATCTAAGCAGTACAGCAGTTGGATCTGCAAGAGTACAGCAGTGGTCTAAGCAGTAGAGTGGACACGCAGCGTTGGATCTATAAGCATTACAACAGACAGTGCAAGCCATCTCACCAGCATGAAGTGGCTTTCCAACTGGTTAAGGAATTTCCATCGTGCTGCAATTAGATGCTGCTTGTTAATCATCAGCTACACAGAATCAGGAATGTGACTGTCACTGACGTGTTCCTTTCTCATCGAATAGTTTGTGTACATGTGTGACTTTGATACGAGAATGTAATGTTCTCACGGATGACTTGATTCCATAACAATGTTCTAATTGACGGGTTCTTTTTTGCACAATATACCTCGTAAAATATGAAATGATGTTTATTGATGAACCTTTTGCTGTGAGGTACTCATTTGCAACTTTCTGATCTGAGTCAATGATAGTAGGGCATTTTGAGAATCCTCTAGCCCCTTCAACCTTTAACCTTTCGACCCGACTTTTTGTATGATTAACGTTTAACTATAAAAGTAGTTAAATTTAATGTTGACATACTAAAAGAAGTATACCATGAGTTGAAGTTTTCACTTTTCCCGTTTCACAGATCTCTGTGACTAATGTCCCAATCGTAGTCGACGGACTATTCCAGTAAAACATCTAGAAACTCTCTTTCCTGCCATAAAGCTAGCATGTCAAGGAAGCATTTACAGCTTCATCATAATAATCTTGTTACGAAGACATCAGACCTTTTGAAATCTGAGAGTGTTTCCAATTTCTTTAATCATTTATTCCTAATTATAGAACGCTGAAAACATAAAATCCATGTAAAGTGGTATTTAGTTGCCAATAGGTAATTTGTATTTTACTATGACTGCATGCACTTTCTTCAAATATGTTTGACACTTCAACACCGCTCACTTCCTTCATACATCGATAAAGGATCGAAGAATTTTTCCAGTTACGTCTTTAAAACTATCCTTTTTTTAGGTTTCAGAAGGGCATGATTACATATTCACTCCATGGAGACCAAAACGAAAGAGATCCAGCCAGTTCATAATGATACTTATTTAGGAGGTGTGACAGATTTATGACTTTATAAACGCAAAACTTTTATTGATTAACGATAACGATAAACTTTGTGATTTTAGAAACGTAGAACGTAGAAACGTTTAAACGTTTCTAAACGTTCGACATACTACATTTAAATTACGTTTAACGTTAAAACTTTAAACTAACGTTTAAAACATTTTAAACGTTAACGTTTTAAAACGTTTAAACGTTTAGAAACTTTAAAAGACAGTTTAAATCTACATTTTCTAAAGCGTTTCAAACGTTTAAACTACATTTTCTAAACGCTTTAAAACGTAGAATGCTTAGAAGATTAACGACTTTAAATCGCGAAAAACTGTTATTGATTAACGATTTAATATAATCGATAACATAACGATAACTTTTATTGATTATTGATAAACGAGGAGTTGATTAAACAACTTCAAACAGATTACAGGATGAATATATACTTTACAGAAAAGAATAAAATCACACATTTTATGATGTATCAGAAATGAGAAGAGAATTAAATGCTGCGCTTTTATAATATAATTTTATCGCATATAAAGCAAATTGACTTTTTTTCTATTCAATTGGATGCAACACTAGAACACTTACCAAAATAATTCCTACGGGTGTATTCGCGTTTCAACAATATATTTTTTAAAGATCAGCTGAATACGATAATTGTATCGAAGTTAAATATGTTTTTCTTCCTTTTATATTTAAATTATTTTTTGTTTTGTTTTGCAGGTTCCATTTAAAATAGTTGTGTAGTCTTCATTCTACACTGGTCCAAAATAATGCACAATTTAAAGATGGATACTATGGTTTCCAATCGGTTATTGAGAATCATGGACATACATCATCAAGTCACATTTTACAAGTGAAGATTCGGATCACGAGGGCAATTAGGGGCCACCACAGAAAGAGATGAAGACGAAAAGAGTTTTACCTAGCATCCTGTTTCCAGAGAAAGCTGATACGGCAGATGTAACTTGGCTGAATGGTAATGCTTTGATGTGCATAATATTTACATACATTTTTCGTAAACACAGCACAAATATTCTGGAAGATAAGTAAGTTTTCTTTAAAAAAAATCCCAAATTTTTCCACTATTTTTTGCTTTATAACATGCAAGTTTTTCACGCAAATTTCTTAGAAACGTACAGAATACTTGACAATATGTAAAAGAAGCATTACAAAATGTAAATAAAAAAAATTTGAATATTACAGTAAATATGAGCGTTTGTGTAAATAATTTATTTTACTACATGTGCGAAATGCTATAGAGTAATTTTGTTTCAAAAAACTTTAGATCCAGATATATAGGCACAGCTTATCTAAAATTCCAGTTCAATATACCATTAGTATTCAGAAAGATAATGGCATTGCAACTTGGTGAGATTTCGGTACACTCTAGGAGAAGTTAAATGATGAGGGTTCTTGCGATAGTGATATTTTTAAACTTAATCTTCGAACAGTAATCGTCGAACTGTAATTCTAATATGTATTTAGATTTAAATTATATGATATTCATTATATTCAACTTTCATTAAAATTCAATATTACTGTAATGATAAAAAATTAATATTATGAATTTGTTTAAAATCCCACTCATTGACAGAGATATTTATATAAAACATAAATTATTCAGATAAAATATTGGTCCTTTTATAACTAAAAATGCTATTTGAGGGTTTTTGCTCTGGCACTGTTTGATAATTGTGTAAGAAACATGATATTTCTTGTAACACATCATTAGAAAAGTAGAAATATAAAATGCATTCTTACCACCTAAGAGTATTCAGAGTGTAAGCTCACAAATATCTTTTGGATAACTAAAATTGCTGTTAGAAATAAGATTTGGGGGTTGACAACTGTTCTGGTAAGTACGTAAAGAGACTTATTATTAGAAAGCAACATCATTAGAAAAGCAAAAAATATAAATACTTTAACACCAATATATTTAGTGTAAGTCTCACAATCAGTCTTTTGGGAGTCTTTTGGATAATCTAAAATTGCTGTGAAAGAAGAATTTGGGTTGACACTGTTATGATTAAGTTGTAAGAGACTTTATTATTTGTAGAAAGCAACATCATTAAACAGAAATATATAAAATACATTCTTACCACCAATATATTTAACGGATTAAAGCTCACAATCAGTCTTTTTGATAACTAAAAATTCGTTTTCGAAATAAGATTTTGGGGGTTGACATCGTTCTGGTAGTTACGTAAGAGAGACTTATTATTTGTAGAAAGCCAACATCATCAGAAAAGCAAAAAAATATAAAAATACTTAACACCAATATATTTAAGGTAAGCCACAATCAGTCTTTGTTAGTCTTTTGGATAACTAAAATGCTGTAGAAAGAAGTATTTTAGTTGATTACACTGTTATGATTGTTTGTAAGAGACTTCATTATTTGTAGAAGCTAACATCATTAGAAAAGCAGAAAATATAAAATACATCTCTTACCACCAATATATTTATTAGTGTAAGCTCACAATCAGTCTTTTCGATAACTAAAATTGCTAGTAGAAATAAGATTTGGGGTTGAACTGTTCTGTTACGTAAGAGACTGTATATTTGTAGAAAGCAACATCTTAGTAGCAAGCAAAAAAGATAAATTTTTAACACCAATATATTGTAGTGTAAGCTCACAATCAGTCTTTTGAGTCTTTTGGATAACTTTAAAATTGCCATAGTAGAAGAAGGTAGATTTAACTGATACCGTTATATTGGTTATGTAGAGACTTATATGTTGTAGAAAGCAACATCATTAGAAAAAGAAAATATAAAAATACATTTTACCACAATATATTTAGGTGTAAGTCGCCAATCAGTCTTTCGATCAACCAAAATTGCTGTAGAAATAAGTTTGGGGCTGACACTGACTTCGGTAGTTAGTAAGAAGAGACTTGCTATTGATGTAGAAAGCAACATCATCATTAGAAAAGCAAAAAATATAGTAAAGTTCTTTAACAACCAATACATTTAAGTGTAAGCTCACACGTCTTTTGTCCTTGGATAAAAATTGCTGTTAGAAAGAAGATTTTGCGGATGAATGTTAATGGATTGATTATGTAAGAGACTTATTATTTGTAAAAGCAACATCTGGTAGAAAATATAAAAATACTTCTTACCACATATATTTAAGTGAACTCGACAATCACTTCGGATACCTCAGAAATCGCTGTTAGAAATAAGATTTAAGGTTAACTGTTGCCCTGGTAGTTAGCAAAGACTTTATTATTTGTAAGACAACATCATTAGAAAACAAAAATATAAATACTCTTAAACCAATATATTTAGGTTACTCACAATTCTTTGAGTCTTTGATAACTAAAATTGTGTTAGAAAAGAAGAATTTGGGTTGACACTAAGTTTGATTGTTCAGTGTAAGAGACTTATTATTTGTAGAGAAAGCACATCATTAGGTGCTAAGCAGAAATATACTCGGTTCACATTCTTACCCGCAATATACTAGTGTAAGCTCACAATCAGTATTTTCGGATAACTAAAATTGCTGTTAGAAATAAAGATTTGGGGCTAGTGGATTCATTCTGGTAGATTACGTAATGAGACTTCATTATTTGTAAGAAAGCAAAACTCATTAGAAAAGGCAAAAATATAAAAGGATACTTCTAACACCAATATATTTAAGTGTGTCACAACAGTTTGAGTCTTTGATAACTAAAATACCTCGTAGAAGAAGATTTTAGGACACTGTTATGATTGATGTATAGAGACTTACTATTGTAAGCAAGCTATCATTAAGAAGCAGAAAATATAAAATCAATTCTCCTACCAATATATTTAAGTGTAAGTCACAATCACTTTCGGATAACTAAAATTGCTATTAGATAAGATTGGGGGTTGACACTGTTTCTGGTAAGTTACTAAGAGACCTAGTATTTGTATAACAAATAGGAAAACAAAAAATATAAAATACTTCTTAAGCCCAATAGATTAAGTGTAAGCTCACAATCAGTCTTTTAGTCTTTTGGATAGCTACAAATGTTGCTTAGAAAAGAAGAATTTGGGTTGACACTATTATGATTAGTTATGTAAGAGACTTATTATTTGTAAAGTTAATCAAGAAAAGCAGAAATACTAAATACATTCCTACCACAATATATTTACAAGTGCAAGTCAACATCAGTCTTCGGATAGCTAAAGTGCAGTTGAAAGAGATTTGGGGTTGACACTGTTCTGGTAGTTACGTAAGAGACTTATTATTGTGAAAGCAACATCATTAGAAAAGTGGTTCAAATAAAATATAAAATGAACACAATTATATTTGCGTCTAAGCTCACAATAGCTTCTTTAGTCTTTTGATAACTAAAATTGCTGTTAGAAAGAAGAATTTTAGATTGCCTATAGGATTGTTATGTAAAGACTTATTATTTGTAGAACCAAGCATCATTAGAAAAACAGAAAATTGATAAAATACATTCTTACCTACCAATATATTTAGTGTAAGCTCACAATCAGTCTTTCGGATAACTAAATTGCTGTTAGAAATAAGATTTAGGGTTGACACTGTTCTGTAATTGGTAAGAGACTTATTATTTGTAGAAGCAACATATTGAAAGGAAAAAATAAAAATATGCACATTTACCACCAATATATATTTAAGTGTAGTTCACAAATCAGATCTTTCGGATAACCTAAAATTGCTGTTAGAAATTAAGATTCTATGCAGTTAGACACTTGTTCCTCGTAATTATGATGAGACTTATTATTTGTAGAAAGCAACATCTTTGGAAAAGCAGAAAATATAAAATACATTCTTACCACCAATAAAAGCGTAAGCTCATTAACGTCAGTCTTTGAATCTTTTGATCCTAATTGCTATTAAAAGATACTTTTTGCGCTAGGAAATTGTAATTTGGAAATATGTAAAAAACTATTATTTCTTGGAAACAACATCTTTAGAAACACAAATATAAAATAAATGTCTCCTTACCAGTCCATTTCAGGGAAAAGCTGACGATCAGAAAATTAATAGTTTATTCGATCCAAAATATATCATAGAACACAGAAGAAATAAGAAACTTATCAATTTTGGTAATTGGTAGAACAATTAGCATAACAGCATAATCCTCATTTGAATTCACATCAAATATTTTTTCGAAATGGAAATGGAGATCTAATAAATCGCTTTTGCCGTAGAAATGAAAAGTAAAATAGGTCATGTCAGCAGCTTGATTGCCCATGATAAATTCCCACCCTCCAAAACCAATCCATAATCCAAAGTAATATAGTAACCACTGCACTATTCAAGGGACGAATGATTACTCTTATAGCTTCAATTGTACTGTTGACATCTGTCTTTGAATATTAGGTGAATTAAATTCGAAATTTTATTTAATTATAATAGATTGTTTAAATTCATCCACTGTGAGATATATCTGTTATAAAATATACAGATAAAATATTGGGTCTTGATAAGCAAATTTCAATAGAAAGAGAGGCTTTTGCACGACATTGTCTGGTAATTATGTCTTAAGATACATGTTATTTCTCCAGAAAACAACATTATTAGAAGATATAGAAAATATAAAACAAATCTCGCTACCAATACATTTCAAGAAATCACCCAATTAGTTTTTGAGTTTTTTTGGTAACTGAGTTGCTAGTTAGAAAGAAATGTGGGCTTCCGATGGTGATGGTAATTGGAAAAGCACATTATTTCCACAGAAAACAACATCTTTAGAAACTCAGAAAATATAAATTAATATTCTCGCTACTAATACATTGAACCACGACACCAATCAGTCTTTTGAGTTTTTTTTATAACTGAAATTGTTGTTAGAAGGAAGTTTTTAGGCTGACACTTTTTGTATTTATCAGACAGAGATATTAATTCTGAAATCAGTCATTGAAAAACACAAAGAAAATAAGATAACATCTTGCCATGGAAACCTTCTGAACAGAAACTCTCACCAATCACACAAAATATTTTCCATAAAGCAATTTATCAGAAACCAGGAGGAAAATAACAAACTTTATCGGTTTGTAACCTTTTCGAATCTACGCAACTCATAAACCACAGTAGGAGCAACACTTTACATACACCACATCCTCCCTATTTAGAATTCACATCAACATGATTTGAAATGGGAATTTAATGGAATCGCTTACGAAATGATAGGCAACAAAAGCAAAAAAGGCCTCAGTCGGCAGCAAGTCTCCCACCAGACGCTAAATTCCCACCTCTCCAAAAACCAATCCACGATCCAAAATAATATCGGATAGAGTATGCTGCAGCGGGTGAGAAGAAGGAAAAAAGGAAGAAGTAATGATAGATGGAAGAAAAGGGAGGAAAAAATAGCGTCCCTCTCTTTGATGGGAGATGGTAGGGATTGGTTAGAAAAGAACCTTCTGAAAAGGGCGTCGATTTGATAGGATTGCCGATGGTAGACAAGGCAGCGGGCTAGACAAAAGGGGGTACCGAAAGACTTTCTCTCTCGATCGGTCCACACAAACAGCCCACAATAAACACGCAGAGAGCAGCGAGGGATGCCTCAGAGGGAGGACGGAGAGAGAGAGAGGCGGATAGAGAGGGAGAGGGGCTCGGATTCATCCTCTCCAGAATCCACGCCGTCATCTCCACAAAAGGCAGACATCAACTCCACGTCGCCATGGGACGCGGCGGTCTTTTGAACGGGTAAATGGAAAACCTAAAAGGAAGAGAGAGAAGAGAAAGTCATCAGGAGCAAGAGAGAGAGGAGGGTCTCTCCGTGAAAGGAAGATCCTCCTGGCGGGGGAGTCTTATTGAAACAGTAAAGGCTGGCATGGCGAAGTACAAAAGCGCACAATCAGACCTCGCGGGAATCGGCCGGGGAAGAGTTCTGGCCTGTCCCCAGAGGATGGAGAGTCAGCTGCCGACCGGCCGGCCGGAAAATACCAGCCCCCCCCATCCCCTGTCGTCAATTGAATTCGATACGGAAGGCTTTTCGATTAAACCTCGGGCAACGACTCGGCGTTTCGAAATGGTATGCAAGGGAATTTCAGTTCAGCCAGAACAACGGATCAAATGGTCTCGGCGCCGCTTTCAATGCAGAGGAGGCACAAAGGAGCAAGCGAGATCGATGCATGCCGAAGGAGATGGAAAAAATAAATTCAGATTTCTTCGATTTCAGTACTGAAGTGGCATTATAATTGTATTATGGGTAGATGATTTAAATTCAGCGGTTATAAATGGTTTACATTCCTATGAAATATTTCGACATCAGAATGTTCTATCAAAGGATAACTGGTTGAGAATTTTGCCTAAACAGAGATTTAAAATTCTCAGTATTATACTCACTTAATCGATTTTGAAGTGTAGAATAAAGAAATGTAGAATTCTTCTATTCGACTAGCACGACAGTTCTATAATTGTATAATGGGTCGAAAATTGAATTGAACGATTGGAAAAGATTTATGTTCCTATGAAATATTTCGACATCAAAATGTTCTATCAAAGGGTCAACTGGTTGAGAATTTTACCTAAATAGAGATTTAAAATTCTCACTATTGTACTCACTTAATCGATTTTCAAGTGTAGAAGAAAGAAATGTAGAATTCTTCTATTCGACTAGTACAACAGTTCTATAATTGTATTACGGGTAGATGATTTAAATCCAGCGATTAGAAATTTTTACATCCTTATGAAATATTTCGACATCAGAATGTTCTATCAAAGGGTCAACTGGTTGAGACTTTTACCTAAATAGAAATTTAAAATTCTCAGTATTGTGCTCACTTAATCGATTTTCAAGTGTTGAAGAAAGAAATGTAGAATTCTTCTATTCGACTAGCACGACAGTTCTATAATTGTATAATGGGTCGAAAATTTAATTGAACGATTGGAAAAGTGTTATGTTCCTATGAAATATTTCGACATCAGAATGTTCTATCTGAAGGGTCAATCGATTTTCAAGTGTTTTCATGGAAAACAAGGGAAATAAATATAGATTTCTTCTATTCGACTAGTGCAACAGTTCTATAATTATATTATGGGTAGATGATTTAATTCAACAATTGGAAAAGTTTTTATATTCCTGTGAAATATTCGAAATGACAATGTTTCACCGACGGGTCAGCTATTTGAGAACTTTACCTAAAAAGAGAAATAAAATTTTCGACATTACACTCATCGCATTCACTAGATAGCTTTACTAGGTTTTCCATGGAAAATAGAAGAGTTTTAAATTTCTTCTATTTGACTACTGCAGTTGTATTATAAATGTATTAGGAATAGATGATTTAAGCTCAGCGACTGAAAAGTTTCATATTCTTTCAAAATATTTCGACAAGAGAATGTTTCATCGACGATTTAACTGGCTAAAGTGCTCAACTAAAAAAGAAGTTAAAATTTTCAATATTGCACACTTATTTAATTGCTTTTCGAGAGTTTCTATGGAAAAAAGCAGAAATAAATTTAGGTTTCTTGTATTTGACTGTTGCAGTGTATTATAATTGTATTGTAAGTAAATTATTTAAATTCAGTAGCTGATATTTTTTTATATTCCTATAAAAGCTTTCGACATGAGAATGTTCTATCAAAGGGTCAACTGGTTGAGAATTTTACCTGAAAAGGATGATAAAATTTCCGGCATTGCGCTTACTTAATCGCTTTTAAAGTCTTTTCATAGAAAACAGAAGAAAGAAATTTTAGATCTCTTCTATTTTGCTATTACAGCGGTGTTATCATTTTATTATGGACAGATGATTTTAATTCAGTGATTGGAAATAAATGTTTTATATTCTTACAAAATTTTCGAAATCAGATCTAATTTCAAATATATTCTATCAACGGGTAGACCGGTTGATAATTTTACCTGAATACAAAAAGAGAGTTAAAATTTTAAACACTGAGAAAAATCCCTTTTCAAAGGTTTCCATGGAAATAGGAGAGAAAAGTTTAGATTTCTTCTATTTCTCTGTTGAAGTGGTATTATAATTGTATAATGGATAGATAATTTAAATTCAGCGATTGAAAATGTTTTACATTCTTACGAAATATCTCGACATGGGGATGTTCTATCAAAGGGAGAACTGGCTGAGAATTTTACATATAAAGGGAAATAAAATTTTCGACATTGCATGCAATAACATTGCTCGCTCTTCAACGGAAAAGAGAAGTAAAAAAAATTAGATTTCTCCTATTTGACTATTGCAATTGTATTTTA
>BGPR01010248.1:38243-53367 GCA_013235015.1 Araneus ventricosus | reverse complement strand
TCCTCTCCAAACTTTCGCCTCACACCAACTACAGAATTGTTATAGTTCAATATATGGGACTTATTTTATACATTAAATACTTTCAGTAGATTACCAAACTTTCGCTCCGAATTTTCTAATTACATTTTAAAATCTGGAAACATGCAGATTACAAATAATTAAGTTCTGGCTGAGTCGCAAACAGGATCTCTACAAATTATGGATACTTTTTTTTATATGACTGCGTTAAATGATTTTTCATACAAAGTATTAAAAAGTAAAAACAGTGACTCAAAATTATTTTTCAGAAATTATTGAAATATCTTTCTGGACTGCCTTAAATAGTTTTTTAAATTTATTTATGAAGGGATACAATAGCAGATGGAATATTTACCGTCAGAATTAAAAAATTTTTTAACGAAAATACAATTGATTGATGGTTTCAAAGCTACAAATGATCCGATTTATTTATCGCCACTCTATGTCATCATTCAATCTCCTAATATTGAAACATTAACAGAAACAAAAGAAAAAGAGTATTTTTCGTTTCAATAAATCTGCTTATTCGTACGTTATCAACACTAAGTTCAGTACTATGTAATTACACGGCCTCTTAATGATTTCTAGACTCAAATTCTATCTATCTATATATTCTATCTATAGGAAGTTATGATCACTATTAAATAACGTCATTCCTAAAATGAATTTCTTCTATTAGATTAAGAATCTCGCACTTCGCAATATGTGATTACGAAAATCTAGTCTGGAAAAAAAAAAATAGAATTTTATTCAAAATTCTGAAATAATTATTTGTATATGATCTTTTATAATTGCGTGAATTTTGAAGATTTCGGTTATTTACCTTTGTTTAATATTTATAACATTTTGCCGGAATTTGAAGTGGAACTCTTCACAGCGAATAATTTAAAAAATAGATATATTAACGAACTATATGTGTATATATACTCTGTAAAATAATAACTCTTTTTGTAAAGGTCAAGAAATTCTTTGTGAGAATAATTTCCATAGCATTTTCAAAAACTTAAGGTCTTAGTTCAGACGCTTAAGCATTTTATTAAAAATTCTAGGCATCATCTCTGTTTTTGTTATTGAATAAAAAACATAATTTTTACTATAATAACTATTTTTGTTGAATCGGATAAAAGTTATTCAAAGAATGTAGGTCTCATAAGTAGTCTTAGAAGTAGATAATTTTAAAAAAATCGTGGGGGGAATTAGGGTAGATTGATACGCGGGAACATTGATATAGTCCGTAAGTCAAAAGTTAATTTACAAATTAATCAGACCATTAATCTTCTCGTCTAAGTGATTTTTATTCTAAGTACGTGTTGCGTGATTTCTTGAACAAATTACGTTTCTCTGTCAGGGAATCTACAGGATAGGGGAAAAAAAACAACATATTTTTCTGAACTATATTAAGTTTTATAGTTGTTTAGCGTTGTTTATGCGTGACCACTTGTTTTAAATAAAATGGGCTCTTGGGGCAGATTGATACAATTGATACGCGTCTTCTCTGTGTATCAACGTCCCTTAACAGCAACTATTTTGCAATAGCATCTTCAGTAATAGAAAAACATAAAAATGAACTATCTAAGAGAAACACGCAATTAAGTATTTGCTTAAACCATGAAAAGGGTTTGAATTTCATTGCAAAAATGAAAAGTATTGTTGTAAATTAAGTTTAAAATATTTTCGTATAAATTTTGTTAAAATTGGGGAAAAAATTGTACAGCAACTTAATTAATATCATCGAAAAGATAATTTTTTTGCACTTTCAGATATGTAAAAATTATTTTTATGCTATATTATTTTCCTAAATTATGATGGAAGAACGCGAAAATTTTCCATAATTTTTAATTAATTAAAATTAAAAAAGCGGCTTCGGGGTACACATTCCCTCCCTCAAAAGTATTTTTTAACACACACATTCTCCTTTATTATTTGTAGAGATAAATTATTTTCTGATGCATTATTGTTTCATTTTTCTAATCTCATCAAAAATGTTGAATTTTGATTAAAATAAAAGTTTGTTACTTTGTTAAAGTTTTAAACCTTGACTTGGAATATAAAATTTTTTGATAAAACAAATTTTGTTTTGATCTCACACCTATTAATCATTATTTTCGATATTTCTGTGAAAGAATCGATACGCCCCAAGCGTGTATCAATGTATCTCTAGTATGGGGCAGATTGATGCAAATCCATGTTGGGAAAAAAATGTTCTAATTATTTTATTATGTCATTATGACCAAAACTTGACTGAAAGCCTATATAAGATTAACGAATGCATAAATATAGCGTATTAATTCTAATTATTACCGTTAGTGAAATCATTTCTTAGCTTTCCAAAATAAAGTGTATCAATGTCACTGCATTACCTCTATTTACTCCATGAAAAATAAAATTCACTGACTATTTCGTTTTCAATTATTTCGTCCATCATTTTTATAGAAGCAGAGGAAAGCTTTAATAATGACTTAGACATTAACATATTAGATTAAAATATGTGACATTTTAAATTCTCTAAACACAAAAATTTATTACTTCTAAACATATTATTTTATTATTAGAGTTTTATGTTAAATATGTAGTAAATACTGCAATAAACAACTATCTTAAATAAGAATAATAATAAAAAATTACTAATCCAAACTTAAGAAAAGTTTATTTTGTCAGAATTTATTTCATTTAATATGCTAACGTCATTCACTATGTTTCTTATGCACGAAGTTTTTCAAGAAAAAATGTCAAGAACTAAATTCCCCTTCTTTTCCTCGAAAAACCACGGCCAGGAAAAGAATTGAAGGTTTCTCTCCCCGCGCTCTACTCTAACAGGAAATAGGGTCATAAGCATTCCTCCTCCCCATGTTTCTTTCATTGAGGAGGCTCCTTCCACATGGACACCCTAAGGGCGTAAATAAATCAATGTCATCCAATTGGCGGGAATCTTGTCAGAAGAGTTCCGCCAGTCTCACCGATCGAGTCTGCTGCGCTGCGCCGGGATCATTAAATCTTGTTTACTACTAGGAGGATTGAAAATTTTATTTAAAAGTTAGCAGTTTACTTTAAAAAATATTTATTAGATTCAGTTTTTAGAAGAATTCCTTTCCCAGCTTTTTTACTATACCCAGAATATGGTCACCTTTGTTTGGTTGAGCATGAAGCTTTTGCTCATTTTTATGTGTTTGTGTGCGATTCGGAAAAAGTATTTAAGAAATTTACACATCCAATAATAGAAGTTGAGCGCATAGAAAAGATTCATCTGTTCTTCGTGTTTTAAGAATCGTTTAGTATACTTCCAATAATATTCATTTTTTTAGGATAAATTATGTATTATAGTTTATTATCTTCAGTAAAAGATAAAGCATTTTTCAGTGAATGAGTGTGATACGATGTGTGTGTGATTTGAAAAAAAAAAGTATTTAAAGAGGTACACACGTGCAATAATAGAAATTAAACATGAGAAGATTCACCAGGCCTTCATGTTTGAAGAATCGCTTAGTGAATATTTTTTTGGATAAATCATGTATTGTAGTTTATTTTATTCTGTTAAGGATAATGATTTGGTTAAGGTCTGTTGATGAATGGAAGGAGAAGGACAATAAATTTCTTATTATTTAAACAACGCTTATATGAGAGCCCAAGTAAACAAATTGCAATATGCTTATAAAACAAAGTTCTATCCATTGCCTTAGTTCTCGAGGCTACTACGAAGACATGAAATTACTGAAAGTTCTGTTAATGATTTTTATTCAAAATTGCACAGAATTATATAGATACAATAAATCAGTTTAAAAAGAAAAGTAATAAATGATAGTAAGTTAATAGTGTTTTTTATCTCTGCCTGATGCTTGCATATTTTTTAACTATCTATTTTTTACTGCTTATTATTATATCTTTGTACTCCCTTTTCAAAATGTGTAAAGCATCCCCTCTTAAAATTCAGAAAATCTGGTCACTTTAACTTACTTTTGCTACAGATAAAGCGAAAATCATAAATTAAAATTCAGTATATTTAAATAAATAAATCCTGCATGAGAGCGTCTTTCCCCTTTTACCTCCTGGTTTATTGTATTTATTTGTTTATATTTATTTTATATATTATTTCTTACAGTTTTTTTTTAGTTTTCTCTTAGGGCCGAGACCCAGTTTTAGAAGCAGAGTTTCAAAGGTAAAAACTGTTTGCTTGTTCGTACGGAGCGCGTAGTGATACATCACAAAGCAAATGCTTGTATCAATACGCCATGAAGAATACGCTACTGCGCATTCTCCTTCACGCAGGGTTTATCAGTGAGAGCTGTGCGCCGATTAGCAGTAAGGAGGTGGTTTGGCGATGCCGGATGTAAACAAATTGGCGACATCCAGACCATCCATACGTTCCGAACACTCCCCTACTTGCCTATATTCCAAGATTGCTATGAAGTTCATGATCAGTAAGCGTGTAAAGTAATAATTGGCAAGTATAAATGTTCGTACTTTTCATGAAGTCTTTTTTAAATAATGAATATTTCATTCTTAAATTATTTGGGAGAAGATTAATGACATTATTTTTTATCAAGTCTTAACATTACTTTTCAAATATTTTTCAAGAAATATAATCACTTAAAAATTGAAGCATTAACTTAATTATTCAATAAAATATTCACACTTTGAAGAATTTATAGAATTCAACAACTATTTGCGCAAATAATTTTCTAGAGGTGACCAAAACGTAACATAAACAACTCGAAATTTTGCGGGCAAACAGGAGATTGCCAGATTTCACGTCGCTTGGACACTGAGAATGGCTAAAAAAGAAAAAATGCACTTCATGATTGCTAATTTTTATTTTTTGTTAAATAATGATATTGGAAGTATACACACTTATTTTAAAATTCTCTTCTCATTTGTTCCTTTGATTAAAAATATTCTTACGGAGATGTTGACACCACCGTATTTGTATCACAATTTGTATTATAAAAGTGTCCCTCCATAACCGCAGCGACTTTCCTCATAAACCAAACTTTTGTCAATATTTTGTGTGCAGTGCGATTTGAAGTGTTGCATTAGAAATTAAAATATGGATTCTGAAGGTGGAAGTTCGCATAAAAGATTAAAAACTGCAGAAAGAGATTTGGATTGTTCCAATGCACAGCGAGGCGTATGGTTAGTAAAAGTAAGAAATTATTTTATTTGCACGTCATGTACTTATTTTACCGCAGTTGCTAATGTTTTACCTACCGAATTAGAAATATTTCGTAATCATTTGTATATTTCTTTCATTTTAAATCGGCAGATCCTGCAGTGAAGGGTGTTCTAGCAAATTTCAAGCAATAGTTTTCTTTTGATGGTAATTTGTAGGAAACATGCAACTACAAACATGTTTTTAAAAATTACCATTTATCATAAATAAACTTTTGGTAATAACAAAATCCAGGTATTTCAGACGTTTTCAAACGTATATTTTTAATATAATGCTCAATTATTTTATCACTGCTTCAGTTTAGCTGCATTTTAACAGTCATTGCTAGATTTTTTGTTTAATTTCCATTCTTGCCAGAAATAATGTTGTAAAAATTACTAAAAAATCCATCTATCATCTCGCCTAAAATTTATGCTTTAATTTGTAGGGGAGGAATAATTAAACTTCAAATAATTCAGCAACTTGCTTGATGGAACACTACATGCTTAATGTGACCATAGGGTAGATGCTCCACTTTTGACCGCTGCACCAGTTTTGGCCACATTGGATCTGTTTTTCCAATAATTAACCAGTAATTTCAAATTAACCAATAAGAAGCATTCCAACACTTTAAACAATCCTTAATTTAATATTTTCAATCTGATTGATTTATTTTTTTCAAACATGTGGCTTGTAAAAAAATTAAATGCATTGTATGCTGGCAGCTGTTAAGGTTTTTGTTAAGGAACAAGGTTTTGCAGTTTTTCATCATCAGGCTCTCAGAATTCAATGATTAATCTAAAACTGATTACCCTTAGGGTTTACGAGTTAACAGGGTGCATAGCGTCATGAAAAGTGCTTAAAATTGAAAACCATTTTTAAGCACCTTAAAAGTGCTTAATTTTGAAAAAAAGTTCCTTAATTTTCTAAAGAAGTACAAATAAAACATTCTTCTTTTTTTTTGTTTCCCCAGTCGTTGAATATAATAAATCGTAAGCATAGTCATAAAGCTATAGACAAAAGGGAAGAATTCGGGGAAGGAATCCAGGGCGAGATAGAACCAGGGGTGTGAACACATGTTAAGATATAATGCTTTTAGTCCAATCAACGGAGGCATATAATAGGAGTGGAAAAAATATTAAATCATATAGTTTTGAAAATTGGTGCATATGTTCGTGAGGGACTCCTGATGAACATGCTAAAAGTCCCCGGTCCTGGAGGGGGGGGGGGCGAGCTCGTGCCGCCATCTTGGATTTCACCCCCCTTTTTTAGCTTTTCTTGAGTATCTCGAAAACTATTCAGTTTTCAAATTACAATTGATTTAACAAATTAAAGAAAATGAAACTCCCTACGAATACATGCATTTATTATGCTTCTATCTTTAGTAGTTTCTGTGATAATGGGTCTCAAAGCTTGCCGCCATCTTGGATTTCATTCCCCCTTTTTTAGTCTTTTTTGAGTATCTCGAAAACTATTCAATTTTCAATTACATGTAATACGAAAAATTAATGATCATAAAATTAGTTTCTGAGATATTTAAGAAAAACTAAGGGGAGATGAAATCCAAAATGGTAGCAAACTTTGAAGCCCATTATCTCTGAAACTATTAAAGCTAGAACTATAAAAGAATGCTTTTGTTGGGAATTTTACATTCTTTAATTTGTTGTACAGTCGATCGTCGCAAATCCGGAATCGTCGGGATTTCAGCAATTCCGGATTTGGGATAATTCTGGATCTTAGATCATTTCAATATTAAGAAGTGAATTTAACATAATAAAACACACAATTCAATTTAAATTTTTAAAAAAAACTTATTTATTATTTGTTTTCTTTGATTTATAAACATAATTAATAATATTTCTTATTCATTTTAATGTTTTTACAAAGCATTTAATTTAAAGTGAGTTGCTTCATTATTTTCAGTTTTTGATTAAGTAACTTTTATTTTATGTATCGCCATTATGTCCGACTCCGAAATAAAGTCTGTTTCCTCAAGTCTTTTTATTGTGGTGTTCAACACTTCCACTAAACTGTCAATTGTTATTTTATCTTCCACTTGTGTTTCTTCTGTGCTCTCCTTGCTATCGGACACTGAAGTTTGGGAGTTCATCAACACCATACTGCATATTTCGGCATCGGTGAGCTGACACTCTGTCAGGGCTTTATCGTCGCAATGCAGTACTTCAAAGGGGTCATCTTCGGCAATTTCTTGTTCTATTGATTTGATGTACTCAAGTAGTTCAAAAATTTCAGCTTTTTTTTTGACATCCTAACATTAGGAGATTACAATCCCCCCCCCCCCACAATACCTACGTTGTACATGTGGTTAAATCCCTCCCCTCCCCAGATAGTTACGACCGGTTTCTGATGACACTGGGCGCCAATTTGGTAGATAAGAGTTAGGATATATATATATTATTTTTTTTGGGGGGGGGGAAGTTACGGAATGAAAAAGGTCCGGATTTGCGACGTTTGACTGTAACACATGTGATTTGAAAGTTAACCCTTTGCATTCTAGCCTTATTCATATTCAATGTTGCATTATTGGCGACAGCGGAGTGTAAAGGGTTAAGTAGTTTTCGAGATAGTCAAGAAAAACTTAGAAAAGGGGGATAAAATCCAAGATGGTGGCAAACTTTACCTCAGAAACTATTAAAGCTAGAAGAAAAATAAAAGCATTCATTTGTAGGGAATTTTACGCTCTTTAATTTGTTAAATCAACTGTAATTTGAAAACCGAATAGTTTTGGAGATATTCAAGAAAAACTAAAAAAAGGGGGATGAAATCCAAGATGGCGACGTGATATCTCTCTCCCTCAGGACCGGGGAATTTTAGTATGTTCATCAGGAGCCCTTCACAGGCATGTGTACCAATTTTCAAAACTATGATTTAATGTTTTTTTTTTTTTAACCCTTTGTTGACTGGACTATTAATGGCCTCTTTTCCGCTCCCTCTTCCTTCAACAATGGGCACCACCATATACTGGAATGGTTATCCCTAAGGGACAAATTAACTGGTAATTCGTTAATTTTAAGAAGTGTTGAAAAAGGTCACATATTTTTGTTGTTAATCTTATAAAAGTTGAGTTAGTTTTTGGTAATGACAATTTGCAAATGATTTTTTTGTCAAACCTAAAAGACATCCTTTATTTTACAATAGAAAACATTATGCAAATACAGATATAAATATTAAAAAAAATACTTGTTAAAAATATATATATTTAAAATTTTTCAATAAAAACTATGTATTATTATAAAACAGTAAACATCCTATCTTTAGAAAATGGATATTCGTTTGCATGCATGTCCAAAGGTGATCAATATTTTTTGCTAAGGTGCTTAAAAGTACTTAATTTTTGCAGCAATTTCTCACTATGCACCCTGGTTAAGCTTTCTTTTTATTCTGATTTCATGAAAAAATTAATTATTTTTAATATTAAATGGGTGGTGGCTAAAACTAGTACTTTAAATTTACTATATGTGCAAGTTTTGGCCACATGCTTCATTATTGTGTTTTAAGCCATTACATAAATTTAAGAATATGTGGATGAAATAAAATCAACTAATTTAGTTTTGTTTCTAAGATAAAAGCAACTAATTTAGTTTTGTTTATAAAATAAAAGTAACTGGTTTAGTTTTGTTTTCATTTTACATAGTATTGGCTCCAATCAAAAATATGAAGGCAGGTAGCATTTCCATAAAAAGATTTTGCTACTTACCATCTAAAATTGCTGATGCAGTTAAGGCCATTCAAAATGGAATCTCAAAAACACTCCATTTTGAATGTTTACCTCACATTTATGTTAGAAAATTGCAACTTGAGGAACCTGGCCCGAGTGATGAATATTCTTTTATGTACATGGATTGCTCTAATTTCAAAAATGATTCTGATGAATTTGATTAATGTTGCAATTAAAAAAATATATTTTTAGATATTGTTAGTGAGTATAATAATACAAATTCTTGATTTGTAAGATTTAAAAAAAAAGAAAGAAACCTATGCTTTAAGTATTTGCAATGCAAGTTTATTACTCCCTATTTTTTGTTTCTTATTTTATAAAAAAAAGTTATCCGAGTGTGTACAGTTCTGTATTTTATCAACCAAATTATTGTTTCCTGCATTCCTTTTTTTTTTCCTTTTAAAATTGAAATCTACAGCTAAAATCAGCTTAGGTAAATTTTATTACATATCTTTATAAATTCATCAAAAACGCACATTTAAAATAACAGAAAATTATGAACTAAAATACATATTGCATTAAAATGATTTACTTTTGCTGAAAATTCATTAAAATGTCTGTTAAAAATATTAAATTAGTGTGGCCAAAACTAGAGCAAATTGGGTTAATTTATTTAAAAATTCGTAACTCAATATCTAAAATATTCTTCAGAAAAATTTTATAATTACAGTAAGGTAAATGCTCCAGTAGTGGGCCACTTAAGGGTATTTCCTCAATTATCATCTAAACTTTTGAGAAGTTTTGCTAATCTATATTTTTTTATGGTTGTTCAAACTTTTATCTAAAATAATAATCACCTGAAATATCAAAATAATTGTAATGCAATTTTTTAAAAATTAAAAACTTAGATCACTCCTATGCACCAGAAGTGGGCATAGCAAACTTTTGATGTGCCAGTAATGGGCATACCAAAAGTGGGCCACCCAGATTTGTCAATTGTGTCAAAGAAAAAAGAATAAAATCATTATATATAGTAGTAATAACAATACATTAACATTATACACTATAAAAAATGCAATAAAAATGCCTTGATATAGGTGAAATCTTTTATTTATAGATTCTAGTCGCATGAGATTTACATTTTTTCTCTAACAGCCAATTTTTTATTAAAGGTATATGCTAATTATCGATCTTTCATTTTAAGTTCTGTTTGGGGCATTATGGATATTAAATCTTGATATTTTATGTTGAATAAATCTTTTTTTTTTCTTTTATCATCTTGCCTCTGCAGCCAGAAAAGAGCCCTTTTAAATTGTGATGGAATATTTTTCAATGGTCCAGCAATGTGATAGTTATTATTGTCCGCCTCATTACAGAGCCCAACTAATTCTTGAATATCAGTCTTTTCCTCAACAGTACTATAAAATATTTATTATTTAAGTAATTGGTCAGAATGCTCCATTAGTGTATCAGAAGTGGCCATGTGGCCCACTACTGGTTCTGATAAAAATAAAGCAAATCTAATTAAATAAAAAGACTTTACAAGATATAACCTTTTTATTAAACATCACAAAACAGTCTATTTGAGAGAAAGCATGTGTTCCAGTACTGGCCCCCCCTAGGCCCACTTACTGGAGCATTTTGTGAAACATTGATCCAAAAGTGGGCCACCCTTCACTATCCATAAATTATCAATATTATTTAATTTAAAGATAGTTTATAATACATTCATTATATAATCAAATAATATCAATAACAATTCATTTTAAAAACAAATAGAATGTATGCTAAAAAATAGTTGAATGAAGAGTTACCTCTTAAGGAAATCACTAAGAATAGGCTAAAAATGCTTCTCTCAGAGACCAACTTCAGCAACAAACTTTCTAGCTCCTAACTAAACAGGAAATAAAGGCTGTGCCTTTGGTATTTAGTTGATAAGGGTTTCAGCCTACCAGAGGCAGATCTCTTATTTCATTGGAATGTTGGAATTTATTTTTTTTCAACTTAAAAATTCAAGTGGCCCACTACTGGTACATGGCCCACTACTGGAGCACTTACCTTACAACGTCGCAAATCCGGAATCGTCGGGACTTCGGCAATTCCGGATTTGGGATAATTCCGGATCTTGGATCATTTCCATATTAAGAAGTGATTTTAACATCATAAAACACATAATTCATTTTAAATTTTTTTTAAACTTATTTATTACTTGTTTTCTTTGATTTATAAACGTAATTAATATTATTTCTTATTAATTTTAACATTTTTACAAAACATTTCATTTAAAGTGAGTTGTTTCATTAGTTTTGGTTTTTGATTCAGTAACTTCTCTTTTATTTTATGTATCGCCAATATGTCCGACTCCGAAATAAAGTCTCTTTGCTCAAATCCTTTTATTGCGGTGTTCAACACTTCCACTAAGCTGTCAATTGGCATTTTATCTTCCGCTTGTGTTTCTTCTTCGCTCTCCTTGCTATCGGATACTGAAGTGTTGGAGTTCATCAACACCATACTGCATATTTCGGCATCGGTGGACTGACATACTGTCGGGGCTTTATCGTCACAATGCAGTACTTCAAAGGCGTCATCTTCGGCAATTTCTTGTCCTCTTAACTTGACGTACTCGTCCTAGTCCATACTCTTCGCATAATTTTGCAACAGCTGTGCCACTTTCCAACTTTTTGATCAGGTTGACTTTGTCCTTGATCGATAGAGTCACGTGTTTTCTTTTTGTTCTGCTGGCTACAGTAGAACGCAAAGCAAGCTTCGGCATATTGATAATGAAAGATATAAATCAGAAGATATTTAATAATATTAATAATAAAAATTTAAAAGCTAAATAAAATGTTGGAATCGTTCATCAAGCAAAATATATCAACTCGGATAAGAGAAGTTCAACATTCGCGAGGGCTAGTTCGGAATTCAAGACAACCGCGTCCATTCTTTCTGGGCAAATCCTGTGCGAGCCAGAAGGGGAGGAGGTTGCGCGTACATCTTATTTGTTAACATTTCTTATATTCTGGACTAGTTCATTTTGCGTGCTAGAGAGGGCAAGGAGGAAGGTATTGTAACTCCGCAATTTGTTACATTAGCCTCGCCACAATTCTCGCTATCATTGTACATGTGGTTAAATCCTTTCCCTCCCCAGATGGTTAAGACCAGTTTCTGCTGATTCTGGGCGCCGATTTGTTAGATAAAAGTTAGGATTGTTTTTTCTTTATTTAGGGGAAGGGTTCACGGAATGAAAAAGGTCCGGATTTTGGATCATTCCGGATTTTGGACGTCCGGATTTGAGACGTTGTACTGTAGTAGAAAGACAATAAAATTTGCTAAAGAATAGTATAAGTATGATTTAATATGCTTTAAACAGTCATCCAGCTGTGAAATTTCTATTTCAAATTTTCTCTTAATGTTTCCAAAACTAGAGCATCTACCCTACATCCTGTTTTGAACAGGACCGTCTGATTTTTAGGTATTCTGTCCCTAAGCACAGTTCTGGGATACCTAAATGTCCCATTTTCAGAAAGAAGTCAACCTACAGTTGAAGCCGTGTGATTTGTTCTGTGCTGAATTAGAAATATTTGAAAGGGTGTATTTTACCAAAATACTTACGTAGGAAAAGATTCAAATTATAAAAGATGTATTGATTGAAAAGGGGTTTATTAATTGTAATCAAGATTCAGAAATATTTGATGTTAATTCACTTATTTCTGACTACATTGCACCGCAAAAAGTGAGGCAATGGGATCTGGGAAATGACCGAAAGTCATTGACAGACACTTTCACACCAATTATTTGAGTTGTATGAGCTTTCGTATAAATATTGAATATATTTTGCGTGCCTTTCAACTAATGCACATGTAGAAAAGGTCTTTTCTCTTACTTGTAGATGAAAGAAAAAAATCACAGTTGTAAATCGCAGTTCTTAAAGCAGTGTTAATTACCAAAGTAAATTTTAAGAAATCATGCTACAAATTTCATCTTTATTTGGGATCAACACCAAATATTCATAAGCAAATTGGTTTTTCATAAAAATATAAGACCACACAAATTATTTATTTTCATTTGTTAATTACTGTTCTTTTCATTAATAAATAAAAACTATCAAGAAATATGCACGTTCTTGAATACGCATACTATTACCAAAAAATTAGTAGATGTCCGATTTTCAGGAAAAAAATAAATGGCCATGTTATACATGCTCGTAAAAAATATGCAAGAAGGATAATAGGTGACTAATAAGTGGAATAATTCAGCATTGATTTTTTTGTACAATACCAAAAATGATTTATAATTTTTGTTATATTTAGAGAATTTGGTATTTATTAATTAAATAAAAAATTTAATGCACTACAATAAGAAACTTAAGCTTAAATAGCAATATATTTTCATATTTCCAATTTTGTTTGAGAAGAGAGCAGTAAAATTTAAATATGTACAAAACTATAAAAAAAATTTCATCATTGCTTAATTTTAAAGTTAAACCTTACTGTAATTATCATAAAACAAAAAAAAATCATTTAAAAAAATCATAATGTAAATCATAACCTAATATGAAATTAAATAAATAAAATCTTTATACTTTGGTTAGCAACAATGAAAACAATTTGAATTTCAATATCACAATGAAAACTGTTGTTAAATATACCTAAAATATTTTTAAAAAATTATTAAAATTAAAGAAAAAAATTGTACATCATCTAAATTGGCATCATAGAAAATATATCTATTGTTTTAAATTTTCAGATGGTGTAAAATCATTTTTGTGTTATAATATTTTCAGAAGTTATTAAAGAAATCATACTAAAATTTCATATAATTTTTAATTAATTGAAATTTCCAGAAAGCACAGTACTCCCTTTAAAATATATATAAGCCCAAGTTAGTAGCTCTAAGTTCGATGGTCTAACCTATAGAGTACCAACATGCTTACATTCTCCTTTATTATTATTAGAGATATATTTATGATATAAACTAAAAGCTCCTTATAACAATATTATAGAGAGCTACAGAAATTGTTACAGGTTATCGTTGTGAACAGTCCATGCATTTTCATAGCCAGTGCTTAATGTATGCACTAATATAATAACTAATTTTTTTGCACTTGTTGATTCATATTACAAATACTTGTAGATATGAAATTGTATTATATAAACTTTGAATTAATTTAACTTTTGTTTTAGAGCTTCTATGTGAAAATTTTAGTTAACATTTTTACTAACAGTAAAAGTATGCATAAAACGGAAGTGTAAACATAATTTTATATCATAATAATATTAATGTTTTATGTAATGTCTTCAAATGCCAATGTTTTACATCAAGCCATCGTAAATTCTAGGCTTAATCATGTCTAAAACGAACTTCAAGGAATAGGTAATCAATCTGAAGTGTTGACTGGGAATGGATAGGTTCGGGAATTCCCAGCCAGTGACAGAAGGCAACAAACATATGTGTACATTCCCATCACTACCTCCTTCCCATCTCCTTGATGTAACAGGCTCTGGTTTCTGGCACCACTGCTCCCGATTATCTTTTATCTCACATTCTGACCAAGTATTAAAAAAAATCAGTATTCTACTGTACCAGTTTTCTAAAGAGGTAAAATTATCGTTATAGAAGATGCATCTTAAAAGAATTTATCACTGTAGGCATGTTCAAAATATTTTTAGTAATTAGGAATTCCATCGGAACCGAAGAAAATATTTTTAGAAACAATATCGTTATACCCAGGTTTCACTGTATATGGAACTTAATTTTCTTTTTTCTGTTCCTATTTTATAAATCATTGTGTCAGTCAAGAAATTCGAATAGCAGCTGCCAGATTTCAATACTAATTAGAGATTGTTTCATTCTGCACTAGTCACCTCATGTTTTTTGTGAAATTTGACATTATAGACATTTGTAAGATTTATTTGTATTGTTTTCTCCAGTGTATTAGTAAGTGAATGTATTTAGAACACAATGCCTTCAAAGTGTGAATAATATTGACAATTTGTGTTGCATTTGTAGAAAATTCAGATTTTCTTCACAAAAATGAAATATCACTCGGCAACTAGAGGGATGAGATTTTTCCGCCTTTTGGCGGGTTTCCGCCTTTTGTGTTTTTTTTTATAAAATTTTCCGCCTTTTTGCCCCTGTTTCGAGGATCCGTGTTTTTTCCGATATGAACCAGTTTTTCCCGCGAAAAGTGTACTTTTCCTCATGTCTGAGGCAAAAGATAGTTACAGGACTGAAATGGTTTTAAAAAGGAAGGAGAAGTGTGTTACACAACCAAGTACTAAATG
>BGPR01010248.1:5349-38233 GCA_013235015.1 Araneus ventricosus | reverse complement strand
CTGGCACCACTGCTCCCGATTATCTTTTATCTCACATTCTGACCAAGTATTAAAAAAAATCAGTATTCTACTGTACCAGTTTTCTAAAGAGGTAAAATTATCGTTATAGAAGATGCATCTTAAAAGAATTTATCACTGTAGGCATGTTCAAAATATTTTTAGTAATTAGGAATTCCATCGGAACCGAAGAAAATATTTTTAGAAACAATATCGTTATACCCAGGTTTCACTGTATATGGAACTTAATTTTCTTTTTTCTGTTCCTATTTTATAAATCATTGTGTCAGTCAAGAAATTCGAATAGCAGCTGCCAGATTTCAATACTAATTAGAGATTGTTTCATTCTGCACTAGTCACCTCATGTTTTTTGTGAAATTTGACATTATAGACATTTGTAAGATTTATTTGTATTGTTTTCTCCAGTGTATTAGTAAGTGAATGTATTTAGAACACAATGCCTTCAAAGTGTGAATAATATTGACAATTTGTGTTGCATTTGTAGAAAATTCAGATTTTCTTCACAAAAATGAAATATCACTCGGCAACTAGAGGGATGAGATTTTTCCGCCTTTTGGCGGGTTTCCGCCTTTTGTGTTTTTTTTTATAAAATTTTCCGCCTTTTTGCCCCTGTTTCGAGGATCCGTGTTTTTTCCGATATGAACCAGTTTTTCCCGCGAAAAGTGTACTTTTCCTCATGTCTGAGGCAAAAGATAGTTACAGGACTGAAATGGTTTTAAAAAGGAAGGAGAAGTGTGTTACACAACCAAGTACTAAATGAAAAGTTGCTGTCAAAAGAGGCAGCAAAGAAGCTATCAGCAAAAGCTACAAAATTACAAAGAAATGTCCATTTGAAGAAAATGCACAAGATTTCTTTAAAAGAGTAGAGTTCCTTTTCCAAATAAGCATCCAATTAATGAGAATGTCACTGAAAAATCAGTGAAGAAACAAAAAACAAGCAAGCCTTCTGCAAAATGAAGTTAATGTCCTTTGACAATTAAAGAAATGTTTGCCAGAAAATGTTTGTAAATTCTTTTCTCAGATATGCATTAAAGTACTAGTTTTATGCACCTGTTAAATTAGTCAATTTTATTTGTACTTTGTATGGATGGCATTTTCTCTGGATCTTTTTTTATAACTGAAATTTGGAGAATACTATGTTTTGAGAACAATATGTGACACATATTCATTTCTTCCCAAATATTTGAAATGAATTATTTTGAAGTGTGAGAAATTTCATTGTATCTGCAAAATTGGTAAATAATCCCTTCTGCATGCTTTTTGTCGCATTTTTGGATATCGTCGCTTCCGCATGCTTTTTTGATGAATTTTTGGATTTCCTCCTTTTTGCTCTTTGACCAATCTCATCCCTGCAACTGTCATTATGTAAGTTTTGGACATGGTAAAAGTTTTCTTGGACGTTTCTGGTATAAAGAGATGCTACCAAGGAAAGTAGAGCCTGCAATGTTAGCTGCCTGTTGCATTGACACTACTGGAATGTCATGCATTGAACACCTGAAAGTCATAAAAAGAGACCAATAAAGAAATATCGTGCATGCAATTTTAATGTCGATATTATATTGTATTTTTCATAATTACCTAGAAGAATATATTGACAGTTCCTGTGCTTACATTACATCATATGTATGCTTGTAGTTTTATTTCACTTGTAGTTATTACAGTCAAATGTCGCAAATCCGGAATGATCCAAAATCCAGACCTTTTTCATTCCATAACCCCCCCCCCCCTCCAAAAAAAATCCTAACTTTTATCTAACAAATCGGCGCCCAGAATCAGCAGAAACCGGTCGTTACCATCTGGGGGAGGGAGAGGATTTAACCACTTGTATAACGATATGCGACGAAGGTATCTCGGCGGAGGGAGGGGGTATTGTAACAAATTGCGGAGTTACAATACCTTCCTCCTTCCCCTCTCTAGCACACAAAATTAACTAGTCCAGAATATAAGAAATGTTAACAAATAAGATGCATGTGCAACTTCCTCTCCCCTTCTGGCTCGCAGAGTATTTGTAAAGAGACTTTATTTCGGAGTTGGACATAATGGCGATACATAAAAGAGAAGTTACTTAATCAAAAACCAAAATTAATGAAGCAACTCACTTTAAATGAAATGTTTTGTAAAAATGTTAAAATTAAAAAGAAATAATATTAATTATGTTTATAAATCAAAGAAAACAAGTAAAAATTTAAATTGAATTATGTGTTTTATGATGTTAAAATCACTTCTTAATATTGAAATGATCTAAGATCCGGAATTATCCCAAATCCGGAATTGCTGAAGTCCCGACGATTCTGGATTTGCGACGTTCGACTGTATATCGGGTAAACCTGAGCTAATCCAATGTTTTCATTATCATTTTCAAACTCGGCACATCAAATTCATTAGGAATTGGTATATAGTCTCCTTCTTAAGCAAACAAAATGTTGAAATTTGTCAACCAATGTAATCAGAGACCCAACAGAGAAGTCCCAATAGGGAGCTTCTGCATTATGAGTACCAGCCCAAAAGCGAAAGTAAAAAAGTACTTTAGTATCTGTACTGTTGTATGTTGCATCAGAAAAATGGTTTTGTTTTGAAAACCACCATATAAAGGATACAGTGACTTTTCTTTCTGATACTCGTCATCAGTTTTCTGCGATCGCTTTTCATATTTTAAAGTTGATCAAAACTGATGCAAGGTGTATGCCATTTATTTTGAATCTTTTAGGAAACTTATTTATTTTCATAAATGTAAATAGCTGGCCACCTTGATATAAACTTAAAAATGTGTTAATAATTTCATTTCTGAATCTGAGTGTTTCTAAATCTCCCTGGTAAATATTTATAAAATTCTGGCTGCATTTCACTGAATTTTGGGATTACATTTGACCTCTTATCCCTTAGTGCTTGTGCTGTAATTCTCAGGAAAATATTTCTCTCAAATTCAAAAATTTATTAGCATTATTTTAATTTGAATTTTTAAATATTAAAATCTTTTCTGTGTAGGGTTTCTCTTTTTTTCCCCCTATGAAATAATGCATACATTTTGTGAATCACTTTGAGTAGTTTTCAAAAAATTAAGTTTAATGTATGAAAATTTTACAAGTCCTGAGTTACATTCTGCTATATTGGCTGTACTGTAACAATGCTTCGTTATGAGTTGTTGCGACTTGAAGGTCACAAATTTGACATAGTTGATGTATCAGAATAAAAATACTAGTAGGCTGTAAAATTATTACTTTTTAATAAATCATAAGTATCAGTTAGAATCTCAAAGCAAAAAAGGAAGCTATAAGCTCTTTCTTTGATTTCATAATAAATACATTAACCCTATTATTTTTTTATTCAAATTTCCAATTTATTCCTTTGTTTTCTTTTTAGTTATTGTGGCTGTGCTTGTTTTACTGCATAGTAGAGAATATATGTTTAATACTTTTGCTACGAGAGTTCATACATGCATATAAAAATGTTAATTCCAAATGCATCATTGGCAACTTGCACAGTCAAGAATAGTCTGAATTACATCTGCTTTGACATCATTAATAAATATTTTACTATAGTTTAGTGATGTTTGTTAAGCTTATTGATTCACTTAATAACTTGAAATAAAATAACATAATGCATATAATTTGTATTTTTTATAAATAGGTTCCTAAGTATATATCGTCTCTGTGGGAAAAATCTCAACCTCTCAGTGAAGCTGGAAGACTAAAAATAACAAGGTAAGTTTATGATGCTGTAAGATGAGTGACCTCATTATATATATTTCATTTTTATGAAAATTACTAGCCTGTGGTTTAGCTTTTGTGTATACATTAAGAATTTGATTGACTTCCGGAGCAGCTGAGTCAGTTTTTTCCATTCTGCGTATTTAGCTCTAATTAATTATTCATGCATTTTCTTAAAATTCTGTTGTAAAAAATTAGACTCGGAACAGGGTGCATACAGTCATGAAAAGTGCTTAAAAATTGCTTATTTTTTATTTTCGTTTTAGAAGGTGCTTAAAAACTCATTATTTTTAAGAAGATGTTATGAATTTTCCGAGCAAGAGCTGTTTTATGTATAAAATTAATTGAAATTAATGATCTAGCATTCTAATATTGTACCTCAAAATCTTGTTGCACAAATATTTTTGATTTATTTTTCTGCAAGTAGAAATCTTTTCCTGTAACAAGTTAATGAGAATATATTCTAGTCATGACAGTAGGATAGGTACTAAATTTCTCTCCTGTATATTTTATTACTTAAATCCTGTTTAGTTAAAAGAAGAAAAAAGATAATCAACATTAAAGATTTTGCGAGTCCTTTCTTTTCCCCTTAAGGTGCTTAAAAAGTGCTTACTTTTTTTCTATAAATATGAGTACGCACCCTGCGGAAGTTTTGCTTTCATGTCAAAAAATACATTTGATACACTTTAAAAGCTTACTGCATAAAGTTCAAAATTGAGAGATCAAATAATTGGCTGCTTATAGAATTAAGCTTAAAGATTTAATAAAACAATATTACATTAATTCTGTATAAATTGTTGTTAGTCAGTAAGAGTATGATTTTAAGTTGTTCATTGATTGAAAATTTGGCATTTTTTTATTTAATTGGAATACGTAATGATTTATTGCATTTCCATGTAAGCATTTTCTTTTTATTATTAGAAATGGTGGGAAGACAGACATCACCTTTTCCTTGTCTGATGAAATGTTGAAGAATCCAGATGGAACAATTAAGGTTGATATACCTAAAGAACACAGATTTGTGATTTCTAACATTGCGCACCAAACATTGGCGGTATTTGGCAAGTCATTTTTGTTAGTTTTTTTATGTTATTAAATTTCTCCTTTTCAGTTTCCTTAACAGATAGTCAAAGATAAGCCACCTGCTGATCTAAAGTAATTCATGCGACATGTGTTTTATATTTTAAAATTGTGTAGGATACTTTGACGCAGAAATTCTATAATACACCAAATGAGCTTATATGTCTTTAAAATATTTAACTCATTATATAAATATGCTTTGTAGTGGAAAAATATAAATTTCGAAATTTAAATAATGAAGTAATCGACTACTAAGTTGAAAGTGTTGCAAGATTTTGAGCAACAGGTTTCTGTCATTTTCTAGTTGTTTCTATCAAACAGGTTTTCATCAGTATCTTCGATTTAATTATTACTTAAAGTACTTCATAGTGTTGGAAATAATACACTTGTTAAGTCTTGCCAATTCTCACCCCCCCCCCCCCTGAATTACCGTATATTAACACGACTTGGGATGGGTGGTCAGTAGGGTGGAAGGAAAAAAAAAACTTTTTTTCTTCATTTAATTTGTAGTAGTGTGAAAAGTTGTCTTTTGATGCAAAAAACATAAAAATAAAATTTGATGGCAATCGGAACATGTCTTGAGGTGCCGCAAGTATGATTAAGTTTCATAAATTTGAAAAATTTTACTCTATTACAACCTTTTTCTTTAATTTCTTATTTGCAGTAAAAAAGCTCAAATTAAATATTTTGTTCTTTTTATTAATAGAACAAATGTTTTTAGCATGTTTAAAACCTATTGCGAGTTTATAAAAATATTAATTATTAGCCAAAAACTTGCCAAAAATCAGCTTTGAATAAAAAGAGAATATGCTGTTTCTAATCTGGAATTATTACTCTGTTGTACATTTAACTGACGAAAAACGCTTACAAGTACTTTAGGCATCCTTGTAATTGCTGTTGTGTAGCAAGAGGTGCAATGTGTTTTGCCAATCAACCGATAATCAATAAAGTTAACAAGGGATAATTTTTAGTACTGTGAGGTGATATTTGTTTGTGGTGAGAGTTCTTGCCAGCTGAATAAATTTAATATTTATATTTTCTTACAGCCCATATTTTTTTCTTGCACTATTGACATAAAAAGAGCAGTAACAAATGTATATATTTTCCTTGGATGCGAGTGAAAAAAGGCATGTTAAAACATCTTTGTAAATATAGGTAGTTTTTGCTTAGTTTTATCGTTAAGGATACTGGATACATAAAGTACTTGTAAGCGTTTTTCTTTAGTTAAAAGTATAACAGAGCAATAATTCCCAGATTAAAAATCATTGTGTTTTCTTTTTCCATAGTTGATTTCTTGCACATTTTTGTCTAATAATCAATCTGTTTATATACTCACAATAGGTTTAAACACCCTAAAAATGTTTTTTCTGTTAATAAAAAGGAATAAAAAGTACAAAATATTTATTTTCAGTTTTTTCACTGCAAATGAGAAATTAGAGAAAAATGTTGAAATAGAGCAAAATTTTTCAAATTTATGAAACTTGATCGTACTTGCGGCTTCTCAAGACATGTTCCGATTGCCATCAAATTTTATTTTTGTCTCAAAAGGCAACTTTTGCGCACTATTACAAGCTAAAAAAAAATAAAAAACGTTTTTTTTTTTTTTTTCCCCCACCCTGGTGGTCAGTAACACATGGATGAGTCTATAAACAGACATTTTAGTTTTCCACCTCTTCATTGCAAAAATTTGCTATATAGAAACTTTAAAATAAAATTACTGCTTAGGCAGTAGTAATTTAACTTGTTTGAACATGTTATTGAATACTTTTAGCTATATCTATCCTATGGAATTCATTTATTTGATTCTCAGATCTGATGCATAGTAATTAAGCTGTAGCAAAGTAATTAACAAAAATCAGGAGTTTTTTTGTGTAAATCCATATCAGAAGGTCACTTATAACCTGCATTGAAAAATGGTTGTGTCAATGTATAATGCAACCAAATGGTGTTGGTTGGTATCAAAATGTAATATAAAAATATCTAAATTACCATTACTACAACTTGTTGGTTTTTGAGTTGAAAATCTTGATATATTCCAGCAATAATTTCAGAAACTGTTATCTGGGGAAACTATTTTTACACCATCTCAAAATTGGACTATATTTTTAATGATATCCACAGTTTTTTTTTTAAAGACATGCTTTTAATTCTACCCGTAATAACTTAAAAATAAATTTGCATGATAGTTTTACTGAAAGGAGTGAGAATGTGTGTCTTAAATAAATACAACACCTAAAATTATATGCATTTTTCTCAGGCACAAGTTGCTACTTGGGTATGTTAAAAATCTTCATGAATATGGTATTTAAATTTTTGCAATCTGTACAATTTGCCCTAACCTCTGGGTCTGTAAGTCAGACTTTTTTTTTCTTTTCTTAAACCTTATATAATAATTTTTGAATTATATTGCTAGTAATTTTTAATGAATTCACCTGTTGCAGCTTGGTCAAATTTAGATCTTGCATCACAAATTCATTTAATAATTAGGTTATGTTTTATGTATGTCTTCATTGTATAGTGAAGAAAATTGAGTATGCATTTTGGAAAAGTGGTCTTCCACATGCTAAATTTCATTTAGCTCATGCACTTTTGTTTTATTGTGTTCATATACACTTTGACAGAGAGATGTACATCTTTCCAGAAAGGGAGTCTTTTGACTTGAGGGAAATTTAAAATGTAGAGGTTCATTAAAATCTTTAGGTCCAGTATTTTGATGATTAAAGTATTCTCTCAATATGTTCTTCATATTGGATCAGAAATTTAGCTTTGTGTTTAAATACAAGTATATTAAACCAAAACCTTAGCTAATTTGGGTATTTTGAATTCAAAAAATTGTGAAGAAGTTAATTTAAAAGCATGTGAAGGAATTGGGGTGATTTTATTGAGATTTCTATGCGAAATTGGTGAAATGTTCACCACTTATGTTCCATAATATGTATTATATGATCTGATTAGGCAAACTCTTATCAGTCAACTTAGATATTTCATGACAATAATATAATTCAACTGACAATGACTTCCTTCTAAATAAACATTGGTAAACTTTTTTTTTTTGTTCAAAATTTAGATGGTAAGTGATTGGAATCTTGTTAGTTAGAGTGCTGTACTTCGAAAACCAATCTAAAACAGAAGCTGAATACACATAATAGACACACTATTAGCTTTATTACTGCTATGACATATTTATTCCTTTTGTTAATGACAAATGTTCCGCATTAGAATTATGTGACAAATTCGTCTTGTGGGTGTACGTGAATGCAGTCCAATAAGCAGGATTACAAAAATAAAGCTCTTTATTTTACAGGTACTCTATGCAAAGAAACATAACACAAATATTAAAACAGCACTTGTAAAAATTCACAACAGAGATTACCATTAAATTTCAACACAGCACTCAAAGGTTTCTTATTAGCTCACCAGCTTGCTTGCAGATCAAAATCCAACTGACTCTTCTTGGCTTGAGAGCTTGCTTTTATACTTTTTCAACAGGAAGTGACTTCATTACGTAGGAAGTGACGTAATCTTTAGAAAGTTCATGAAACCAGTAGAAATATGTTGAAAGTTCGAGGTCCTTCTAGAGAATTCCTTTTGTCGCCAAGATTAGCATCTCAGGAAAACGATTTTATAGCTTTGTAACAAGTTAATTAACAAATTAGTAGTTTACAAAGAAAGTAAAATCTATAAATTTCACAAGTCGTTTTGTAAATTTCATTCATCAGTAACATGGTAGAACAACTGAGTAATATATATATTTTTTTTTACTTACAGGTCATGAAACTGATGACAATGGTAGCGATTCAAAGCCTGGTAAATATGTTCTTTATTCCATAGGGTTACGTTGAATGTACAAAGCAATGATGTTTTAATATTGCTTCAAAAGCTTTTTCATAAAACTAAAATGTCATCTAATTTTTTAGTGTATTATGAATTTTCCTTATTGTTACAAATAAATGAAAATGTACTTTTTATATATGGTGAATTAGATACATTTTTATTGAAAGCATTTCTTGCAAAATAATACAGCATATATTCCAAATATTAAATCCTAATAGATTATATCTTTATTAATTAACTCATGGCTAGTTCTTGTGATTGGGATACAACCTGCATATCATTGTAACCAGGGGCGATCCAGGGTTTTTTTTTAGGGTCCCATTTTTGTGAAAAATATCTTTGTGAAAAAAAAATTATTTTTGTGACAATTTTTTTTGTATGTAAAACCTTCAATTTTAGCAGTCATATTTCTATATTTTATGTTTAATAACAAAAGTGTTTCATTGAATCAAATATATGCAGTAATTTGATATATTACTGAAAAAAAAATACTTGTATATATATTTTGTACAACGCCTCATTCAAAAACTTTTTAAAAAGAATTCAGATTAAAAAAAGGGTCCGTTTTTGTGAATTTGAGTTTTGTGAAGGGGCCGTTTTTGTGAATTTGAGTTTTGTGAAGGGGCTGTTTTTATGAAGTGGAATTTTATGGAGGGGCAGTAAAACGGCCCCAATTTTCTCCTGAATCGACCCATGGTAACACACACAGGAGTGAATACGCAACTAAGAAAAACATTGTATGCCAAATCAGAACTGAAACTGAAACTAAAGCTATCAGATTTCCTTCCCTTCTCTACAGAGAGGGTTTGTTAACATCTGACTAACTGTATGTAGCCGTTAATCTGATGTTCTCGTCACTGAAAAATATGAATTTCCTGATTCATAGTTTTCACTGTAATATTCTTAATTTTTTAATTAAGCATGTGTTTCTCAGCTGTTTAAGAAATTAATTTGTTAAAATAATGTATCATGAATTTTTCTTCTACAAGATTTTCAAAAATGCATGTTGTCAGAAGTTTGTTTTTTAAGGTACAAATGTGAAAATGCAACCAAAATGAACTCATCATGATACCTTTATTAAGAAAACTGGACAATAAATTTAAAAACAAATTTAATGCAAAGTACATAAGAGATTGCCATCTTAATTGTTATTGTTTCTATTCTTCGTTTCTTTCTTGCTAAACTAACTACAAACAGAGCTATCCTAAATGATAACAGATTTGGTTTGCATGTTATTACCATTAGTTTTGGTGAAATATTTTCCTGTTCATTAACAAAATTTGGAATAAAACTTTAAAAAAAAAGCAAAGAAGTAAATGTTTAAATTTTAGTACTTCGTTCTTTAGAGGGAAATAATTTTCTTTTCAGTGCTATTATCGGGGGTGATTGCTGTTCAAATACAACCAAAATTGTAGTTTTTTTTACTTCCTCAAACCCAGGAATTTTTAAAATGAAAACTCATTATCTTTCTTAAATTTTGTTTTAAATCAAACATATAATTCTGAGATTTACTATATGATATTAAGGCAAAGTGCCTTAACCCCACCCAGGCTCAAATTATCCTGAGTTTATGCGTCAAAAAATGTCAATTTTGGGCCCGAATCACTATCTGTTTCAGAAGAAAATTCAAATTCAGAAGAATCTGATTCTGAAATATCTAAGCGATATTCATCTTCAATATCATCTAAATCGGATTCACTCAATTCAGAATCATCAGGCTGCACACAAGCCATGATAATAACAAATCAACAACTACTAACTACAAATTCTTACAAAAATATAAAAACAGACCTTGGAACAGTTCACTTTCCACCTGCAATTAGTATAGTGCTACCATCTAGTGGTTAGAAATGTTAGCAAAAGTCGTCGAAGCAAGCGTATAAATAATAATTCGTGAAAGGTTTACTACACTGTAAAATTTTATATTGCCCGAGCTTTATTTGGGATGAGCCAGATTTGAACGATGCTCGGGCAAAGTCGGGAAGAGGTTAAACAGTGATGGATGGAATATAGATTATTAGCAATGTAACAAATGTTCAGTATTCAGCCCTTTTGCCAAATATTCAGTCTAGCTGAATACTAAGCAGATATTTAGCTGATTAAATACAGGATCATAATTTTTACTTTCTCATATACGAAGTATTGTAATCGTCAAAAAATTCGAACTCGAGATTTTGACGAATCTCCACGTTTTAGACCTCCCTGATTCCGAAAAACACAATTTTGGAATTATGTCTGTCTGTGTGTCTGTGAACACGATAACTCGAAAACTATTAGAGTTACGGGGATGAAATTTGGTATGTGGTCTTTAAACATAATTTGTAGGTTTCTATCAAAATTTGGACAAAATCCGTCAACGGAAGTCTGTCTGTCTGTATGTTCGAGGTCATGCGAACACTATAACTCAAAAACTTGAAAAGCCAGATGGATAAAATTTTATACACAGTTTTATCGTCATGAATGTAGGTCCGTATAAAACTTTGGGTCAAATCCGTCAAAGGGTTGACTGTCTGTCGATGTGTATAATCACATACTTGTTCAGTTTTGAAACTAACTCCCTATGCATGCCTACTGGTGGCAATGCCTGTGCAAAGAAAGGACGTTCCAAAACTTGGCAGTTTGCCAAAAACCAATTCTGGAGCGATTTTGTAAGGAAACAAACATTTAGGGAGTCTCGCCAGGTCCTGTTGCGCAAAAGAATGCGCAGGGGATTTGAATTTGTTTTGATCCTTCAAACCACGTGTGGTTCCAACTTTGGTTTACTTGCGACGGAAGTTTATTTGACGTCTTTTATTATTCTAGTTTTCTCTACATGTGTTAGGAGTATACGAGAAAGTTTAGGGGAGACCACTCCTGCTGGTTTTAAAATGTGCTTTCCAATATATTTAACAAAGAATATTGCAGAAATATGTTTAGGTACATTTATTATGAAATAAATTTCCTAATATTTACTCAATTTTAAGGTGTGTAGCACACAAGTGTATTTAATAATGTTACTTATCATTTATATTGTAAATTATGATGCAATAGCAGTGATGACTTTAAATTTCTTTGAAGCAATCCCAAATTAAAAAGGGTTTTTTATTATTGGAAATTGAGGTATTTAGAATTTTACAAAAATGCACCAAAGTGGTAGCATTTTCTTAAATATGCAAATAATAAAAAAAAAGCTGTTTAATTTATCTTTAATTTTTTTTCATTTAAAATATTTTATTTACAATCAAAAGTGAAATGTTTTTTAAAAGTCGGCATTTGGCTGCCAAGTATTTGGCCAAATCATTACTCATTACATCACTGCAAGTTATATGAAATATTCTTAATTCATAATAAGCAAAAATATTTTTGGTTTATTTAATCAGATAATCTTAAATAACTGGACAATTTAACAAAGTTCTGTACATCCTCTAAACTATTTTTATGTTGCTGCCAATTCCCCATTTCGAACAGCTGTTGATATGTATACATCAGTTTCAAATATAAATACTAAAAGGATGAAGTGAAAATTTATTGTCCGTAATCAAAATGTCTTGCTAACTATACTAAACTTTTAATTATTAGCAAGAAAAAGAATATAAACACTGCAGTTTCCAGAATTCACCCCCCTTGCCTCTGGAAAAAAAAACAAAAAAAACCCAATCTTTTCTTTGTATTTATTATTATTTTTTTAATTTTGAAAAATCAAAAAGGAAAGCATTATTTTGTGAAATGTGAATTAATTTATAGAAAATTTTTAAATTACACTTATTGCTTTACTAATTAAATTATTTGAAATTATGCAACAGTTTTTAGGATTTTTGGAATGGACTGGCATTTAGTTCTGTAGAATATTTATAATACTGTTTTTTTCTGCAGGCAAACTTGTATTGGGCGGCCATGTTCTTCAAAAAGGAGAATGTCGTCCTCTGGCTGATAAACGTTACATGGATTTAAAAAGGTTTCTAACTTTACTTATTTGTGAAACACTGATTAAAATTTCCAAATTTACAATCATTTTTAAAATTACTATATGTGTCATTGTTTTCCTCTTTCACATATTTAGTATGTACATCAAGAGATTTTACACAACTGCCTACTTTTATTTCCTTTTCATTGGATGTTTTGATGCTTTTCTGTGAACCTAGTAGCAGTCAAAATTCTCTGTGAATGTGCTAAGTAACAATGCCTTCCATTTCAAAACATGTGATTTCTGACCAACTTTGTGTTTTAAAATTGCATGGTTTTGCAACTGCTGCATGAACAGAAAAATTACAATTTGCCTCAAATTTTTTGCTTTTTGACAACTATTGGCAAGCTAAAAAATAGTACTAATCTGTTTACTAAAATTCTGTACTTCATATATGCTCTTTAATCGTAATGAATATTATTGTATAAAGGCATCTGCAATTATTTTTTTTCTTACTTTTACTTTTTATGGAACTAAGATGAGCTTATGAATGTTTTTCATTAGTATTTGAATTTGTATTCAAATGATAATCAACATGTGTAGTCAACATAGTAAAGTATTCCATCTCAGGTTTTTTTTAGATTTCTAGTTTAAAATTTCGAGAGAAAATCAATCTTTATTATTATTATCATTATTGATCTGTAGATTTTATAGACAATGGATTTGGCATTCTTTAAAATTATAATTACTTTGTTATTTCAGAGATATGATATTGAAAGCTAGTCAACCAGAAAGACAAGTGAAGCAATTGTCAAAGGCTGTGACCAGCTTTAAACCAATATCTGATCATAAGCATAATGTAAGTGCGGACTTTTTTTATATGTGCTGCTGTAGAACTAAATTTCATAATTTTGCTGGAATTCAGTTAATTATACTAGATGATATACCCGATGTTGCTTGAGCTAAGAATACTTCCATGTTTAATATTTGTAATATAAAAAACACTTTTGTATAAAATCTTACAATAAACAAAATCCTTTTATTGTCTGAAAACTTTTTTAAAAAAATAAAAATGGAAATATCAAGTAGTGAACCAAATGATTTTTAAAAGCCACCGAAGGTAATTTTTTCCGCAAGTTATTAATAGTTTATAAAGAACGATATGAAATTTAATTAAACATTGTGGCATTTCAGTTTTATTTCTATAGATTAGTAATTAATAGAATTCCAACACAAAATCTTTCTATCATCTGCATCTTTATTTTTATTTAAAAAGAGGAAATCTGTTGCACCAAAGACTTTTATAATCTCTTAGTTTTTGAAAAAATTACATACTGTCCTAAAAGATTTTTAAAACCTGCAGAAAGCTAATTTTTTCATAAATTATTAGTATTTTTAAAGAATGAAACGAAATTTAATTAAATGTTGGTAGTAGCAACAGAGATGTATGTGTTTACAGCATTGGATATGAAGTCAGCCATTTTATCCTATGAATTTTAATCTTCATTGACTGTTGGTAGCAAATAGTCAAGTTTTGAATTAATTATTAAATAACAGGAAACCTCAAAACATTTTTCAAGTTAATGAGATATTTTCTAATATCAGTAAGTTAACAAAATAAACCTTATTTAACTATCTCTCTTTCTTATGTTTTGCTATTTTATATTCAGTTTAATAAACAAATCTTGGGTGCTGCTGTCTTATTTTGTTACATAATGGAATCAAAGTTTTTAATTAATAAAAATTAAACTATTTAATTAATTGTGATTAAACCTTCCTTATTCTTCATAATGTTAGTGAACAAAATTTGATTAAAATGTATTCAGTAGTTAGGATTTCTTTATCGCACAAAAATTTTGTGTTTCTGTTTTATTTATATCGATCATATTGCTGTCGTTCAGGCAAAAGTTTGCAAGTCCAAAATTACAGTTTCAAGATGTTGTCAGTTTAAACTGAATTGATTTTGAATTCTTATGATAAATATTAAAAACTAGCAGAGTACACGACATTGCCTGGTCTTTTTCAGGTCAAAATTTTTGGAAGACCGGGACTGAACTATATTTTATAAATAAAATGTTCATTAATGCTACTTTACTGTGAGAATATTTCTCAATTTTTGTGAAATGATTCATAAATCAATAGTAGATTAACGTTATAAAACAATATAAACATTCTTGTATCTCAAAAGTATTTGTTTTTCCGGTAGAAAATCGAAAATGTGTTGTGATGGGATTATGTGCAAATACATAGCCACAAATAGGTATGCTTAAAATAACGGTTTTATAGAAAATCGCCCCAAAGTCAGCACAATAATCCATTTAGTTTCCGTAAGAACATTGAACATATTTTCATCTTATTACACCAAAAAAAAAAATGTTATTTTAAAATGTTTTTACAAATATCGTTTTGTTGCCATTCTCAGTAAGATAAATTTCAGATAAACAAAAAATAATACACTGAAACTTGTGTATAACAATATTGTTTGTAACGATAAATCTACCTTTAGTGATATTTTCTTTCTTCTCTTTTTCTTCGCCAAATCTTGTACTAAATTTCCTCAAAATCGCAAAGCAAGTCAATCTGCCTATTTGTTACATGCATTTTGGAGACTTTTCCCTGTCCTACCCTGAGGAACTGTGTAAATTTCAAGTGGATTAATGAGGAACATGTGTACCAAATTTCATCGAAATCCCTTTAACCGTTCGGAAGTGATGCTGGACCAAATATACATACATTGAGTTTTATATATATAGATTATTTTACAGATTTCTAACTCCTATGGTTGATTAACTGATGCCTAGATAACAGGTTTATAACATGAAATAATTAATTGCAAATTTCAATTAACTGAAGTAGCCCCTCAAAAGCTTTTTGTGTTCTTAGCGACTTCTGCCTGAAAAATGACAATTTGTTAAACTTATTTTATTTACTCTTAGATTTTTGCTCATCTTCAACTTCTCTATATATTGTATCCATAAGAAAAAACACTTTACTATTACAACTAAAATGTTAAGCAATACATATTTATGCATTTTATATGTTTTAAAAATTTCCTTTGATTGCAAAAATCTCATTTAAGAAAATGATTTCTTTTCCCATTTATACATTTTGATTGATTTCATTAAAAGAAACAGTAATGTGATTGTTTGAATATGAAATGTTGAAAAGATCTATGTGATTGTTTGAGTATGAAATGTTGAAAAGATCTAATCCAGGGATGGGGAACCTTTTTGCAATGAAAGGCCTCATGAAATTCGCACAAGCAGAATCTTAAAGATTATTGTTCTGTAATTATTATTATTACAAACAAGTATATTTCTGTCTTAAACAAGTCATATAAATTCTGCTCTTTGTTAGGAGTATGTTTCGTTATTTAATAAATTTGATTTTAAATAATATAGTTTTATGTCCTATATTATTAACTCTATTAAGAATATTTTTCATTTTGTATTAAATTAGGTGCTTGAAAAAATACTTTTTAAAAGAACTGATGTAAAAATTTCTTTGTTTCAGAAAAAATATCGTATCTAAAATTATTTAAATGCTTATTTTAATCATACAGTTTTTACAATTGGCAACATTTGAAATTATTATCTTGAACCTTTCTTAAAAATCGTTTGTTTTATTCTTTTTCTGTGACAGTATTAAACTAATTTAGAATTCTGAATTAATTAAGACACAGATTATGTAAATTCAATCCAAATCCAATTCAATTATATTTGTATTAATTACAAAATAATTTCGACAAAAACTACTCGTGTGTTTTCAGAATGAGTTAATTTCTTATTATTCGTTATTTTTATTTGGAATAAATGAGATTCGGAGATTCGAAGAAGTTTTAACACCATTTTCGATTTTAATGCTCTCTGATATTTAAATTTTGTTTTTTAAAAAATGTGATAGCGATTATTAAATATTTCACTGCAAATTTTAATAACTTGTAAGGCCTCATAAGAATCTCAAAAAGGCCATAGGTTGCCCACTCCTAATATCTAGTCTTAAGTGAAACTTTATAACTCTTTGAGAAGGGTGTGCTAACCTTAATTATGGAATGATACCATGCTTTTTTTTTTTTTTTTTTTTACCATAAGTTTCAGTTAGGGATGTAATGAATTGTGATTTGACCAAATAACTACTTTAAAAAATATTTTACTTTTAATTTCAAATAAAATACTGATTTTTTATTATTTGTATATTTAGATAAATGTTAACACTTTGATGCATTTTTTGTAATATTTTAAATTTCTTAATTCCAATAATAATTTAAGTAATAAAAAGTGAGAAACCCTCTTCATTTTGAACTTGCTAAACAGAAATAAAAAAGTGATCATTGCAGAACATGGCAATGACAAACACAAAAAAAAAAAAATTAATAGCTAGAAAGGAATGCCCACTTATATAATTGGTTAAAAAAAATAAAAAAAAATCTTCAAGCAAGAAAATAACTTTCGGCTCCTGGAAGCACAGTATATAGTGGGAGTTTATTTTCTGAAGCTCATAATATATATGTATGAAACCAAACGGAACATACTTCTTCCACAAAATGCGGAACGATTATTATTCTTGCTTAATTATTTCAGGCTTTACAATGATAAATGATTCACAACATTATTAAATCCACTTATGTACAATGCAACTTAAAATTAGGTAATTGTTAGGAGATTTTTTAATAAATGTACTGAAATATAATTCTGAAATATTCTTTATTAAATACATTTAAAAGCACATTTTTTAAAAAAATTACCCTGCATTTATTTGGCTGAATATCTGTTTAGTATTCTGCAAAAGGGCCAAATGCCAAATATTCGTTATATCCCTAGTTTCAGTATGATTAATTAATTGGGGGGGGAGTGCAAATATACCTCTGTATTAAGGAAGCTGAAATATTTTAACAATCCTGTTAGAATGTTTAATAGTTTTCTTAATACAGAGGTAGTTATAGCTCATTTGTAGTCATACTCCCCCCCCCCCTTTTTTTTTTACTTTCTAAAAATTGATTTGTTAAATGTAGATTCATTGTCTTTTTCAATTTTTATTTTGTCATTGATTGCTTTCAAATAATATAAGAAATAAAATAAATGAAAAATATAAACATAGCAGTTGTCTAAAATAAACCCCTCCTCCCCCACCTAAACAAAATAAAACTAAAAAATGCATTTTTTTTTTATATATGTTGGAAAAAAGAATAAGGGTATACTTTTTTTTTGTCTCACTATAAAACTGTCTGGAAATATAGGTGTATATGCATGTAAGCCATGTTGATATTTGGAATCCTTAGAAATTATGTTAAGATTTTTATACCTCAATTGTTTTCTTAATGTTTTAAAATGGGGCCACAGTCATACCTTTACATAAGTTTTGCAATTTTTTTTTTAATATTTTATCTCACTTTAAATAATAAATTTTGTTGTTTCTATTTTGGCATTTAAAAAACTGGCTGGACTATCCTTGCAATATTCAGTGAAAAATGTCCCAAATTTTAATTTATTTTATCTCACTTTAAATAATAAATTTTGTTGTTTCTATTCTAGCATTTAAAAAACTGGCTGGACTATCCTTGCAATATTCAGTGAAAAATGTTCCAAATTTTCATTTATTTTATCTCACTTTAAATAATAAATTTTGCTGTTTCTATTTTGGCATTTAAAAAACTGGCTGAATGGCTGGACTATCCTTGCAATATTCAGTTAAAAATGTTCCAAATTTTCATTTATTTTATCTCACTTTAAATAATAAATTTTGTTGTTTCTATTTTAGTATTTAAAAACTGGCTGGACTATCCTTGCAATATTCAGTGAAAAATGTTCCAAATTTTCATTTACTTTAACTCAATTTAAATAATAAATTTTGCTGTTTCTGTTTTAGCATTGTAAAAAACTGGCTCGATTATCCTTGCAATATTCAGTGAAAAATGCTGTAGTTTATTTTATATTCCTTTGCAGATTGAATACGAACAGAAGAAGAAAGCTGAAGGCAGGAAGGCCAGAGATGACAAAGACAAGGTCATGGATATGCTGTTTAATGCTTTCGAGAAGCACCAGTACTACAACATCAAGGATCTGGAGAAGATTACCAAGCAGCCTGTTGTAAGTGCCGTTCTTTTTTACACTTTTTCTACCAGATGCAGTCTCAGTAGCGACACCAAACTAACTATTAATGCTTTGCTTATCTTAAAGAATGTGCATTCTGAAACTTTTAAAGTAAAAAGATATTTTGCCGATGATATAGTGAATTATTGTATTAAAATGATACTACTACTAAATTCGATGTTATTAGAGTGTTAGTGCCGAGGCACTTTTACTCAGAATGAGTGTAACAGCAATGAAAAAACTTTATGTACTCGTACCTTTGGAGGTGATTCAGAGGAGACAATCAGAAAAAAAAAATGGAGCAAATGAGTTGGAATGAGGGTATTGGGAGGCAAATGGGAGCAAAAAGCATTATGGAGGCTTGAGCGGGAGAGTCCATTTAGTTGTAGCATAAGGGAATGGATATTTTCCGTTATTGTTAGTGAAATTCAGTTGTTCTAAAATTGTTGGATTAGTATTTCTGGTGATTTGCTGGAAGAACTTCCTTGAGAGAACTTGGATATGATTTTCTGTTGATTCCAGCTTGAGGTCTTTGTGTATGACATCATTTCGTATATACCAAGGAGCATTGGTCATAATTCGCAAGATCTTGTTTTGCATAATTTGCACTTTTTTGAGATGAGTTTTGGCAGCAAGACCCCAGATTTGCGATGCATAAGTAAAGATAGGACGAAGAATCTGCTTAAAGAGAAGCACTTTGTTGTTGAGGGAAAGTGGTGATTTTCTACCGATTAAAGGTATATGATCACGTGAACCTTCGCCCAGAATTTATCAGTATTATATTTAATGTGGCTGTGGAAAGTAAGTTTGGAGTCTAAGATTAAAATGATACCCATTCTTTGTATATCATATTTCAAATTTTTAGTATTATTTAAGTGGTTAGATTTTTTCTATGATGTTAGAACACTGGTAGCAGTAAACTTTATGTAACAGCACATGCCAAACTCCACACATGAAACATATTTATGTTCTTGTGCTTTTGGTTGGTACTATCCAGAATGTTGTTTCTTGTGTTTTATAATATAAAATATCATTGTTCAAAGAACAATTCAAACATTGGCAAAAATTTAAAAAACTTTTTTTTTCATTACCTGGAATCAAATTTTCCTTTCTCAAAAAATATCCAAGTTATTACTAGTATATAATCAGTACTTGCATTACACTTAGACCATTGGCAGCTCGGCAGCTCAGAAACAAGCAGTGCTGCAAAAGTTTTATAGACTTAAGTTGTAGGAAATTTTTTGCTATAAAATGATGATATACTAAAAATTGAGTTTTTGAGTTATATGCAAAAAACTGGAGATTTTTTTTTTAATGTTTTTTGGCTATAACTAATATTCCAACAAAAAATTATTGGTGGCAAACCTCAGAATCGTAATCGGCACCCGAAAAAACATAAAGAAGCAAAAAATTGCAACTCCTCCGGAATTGGATTTAAAAATAAAAAACTGACTTAACGACTAAGAAAAAGCGCAAAAGAGCCAAATGATGAAGTTGCGCCAAATGAGAGCTGAAAAAATGTGGCAATTGTGGAAAAAATTGATAGTTTTTGAGTTAAAAGCAAAAAACTGGAGAAAAAATTTGCAAAAGTTTTATAGAACTAAGTTGTAGGAAATTTTGTGCTGATTATTTTGGTATATAATGATGTTATACTAAAAATGGATTGGATTTAAAAAAACGACTGAACTACTGAGAAAAAGCGAAAAAGAGACAAATGAGAAAGTTGCGCCAAATGAGAGCTGAAAAAAATGTGGCTCAAATGAATGCAATTTCAAGCGGAGAAAGGGTTGCTTTTCTCCCGCTTCGTGTTGCCTTAATATCGGATCCGTAGGAGGGGCAAAACTTGATGCAGCTCTGGTCTGTCTGTCTCTTAATTCTTGATTGATTTTCCGTCTTCTTTTCACATTTTTTATTACTTCTTTGCCATTTTCGTTGATCACTGATTTCTCAAAGTAGAAAAGTAAACCAATTAGAATAAAAACTAAAATACAATCTTTTAAAATAATTTCAGGGGTGGGGGGTCTGCAGCTCTTATGGACGAGCTGCCGCTGACCGACACTCTGTTCCATACTCTGGCTCAACAAATTGCATATTATTATTTTTTAAAAAATTAATTAGAGAAAACTGCACACCTTAATTATATAGTTAAACTATATTTTTAAGAAAAGCGAATTTTCTTTGCAAATGGATTCTAATAATACTTTCAAATGTGTCTAAGAAAAACCTTTACTTTTTAATTGATAAATAAGTTATTTGGCCTATTTATGAAAAAGAGCACTTTATGAGTATCAGGATAAAGCGATATTTCATAATTTATTGTGTTTGAAAAGCTCAGGTGTTTTTTGCACCAGTAAAGAGTATTTCAAGGTGGCAACAGAACCTGGAAATCAGGGAAATGTCAGGCAATTTTATAGATCTGGATAAGTCAGGGAAATTTGTAAAAATATCTAAAAATCATGGAAAATTAATAGTTACTTGAGTTATTATCTATAAATTAGTATCTTATGTCTAGCATTATTTGTGATAATAAATAGAATTTTTAAAAAAACAACTTATATTCATTTATAAAACCATAAATTTTGGATTTGAGCAATTAATTTCTTATGATTTGCTAAAGAATAAAGATTTAAAGTAATTTTCGACAGTTTCTCTTGTTTCAATCTTTGCTAAAATATATATTATTAGGTACGTATAATTATACTGTTTTTATATTTATGCTGCAACATGTTATTCTGGTACTCATGAAAAGAGCACTAATTAGCTATTGAACTGTTTTAAAGTTTTGAGCAAAGATCATAATAACTTGCACTGTTAATATAATTTAACTTGTGTTGCAAAGAGTAGTTTTAATGTTTCTTAGAATTCATAAGCAGTTTTAGAAGCAAAGTATTTTGTTAAAATTTCCAGTATTCTTTACACATAAGAAATGTAATATATTGTTTTAATAGATTTTTATAGGATGTTCATTCCATTTTTAAAAAATTAAATTTCATAAAAATATTTTTTTCATATTAAATAACTGATAAAAGTGTTTTTAATACTGTATATTGTGCACATACAGTGATTCTGAGTAGGGAGAAAGCCAGGAAACTAATATAATTAGTAGCCATAAATCAGGGAAATGTTGTAAGTTTAGTCGGGGAAATTTTTTTCACAGTTTCTGTAGCCACCCTGTATTTAATATAGACCAAAAAACAATTGAGATTTGTTATGATTGAGGGATATCAAAATTAAGAAATGTCATTTCTTTCTTTATGAAGTATTATAAATTAAAGTAATAATTTTAACATGTTTAGAGTATTTTTTCATATTTGGTGTATTGCCTTCCATTAAATATTTACAATCTGTGAAACGGTAATTTGTTAAACCAATAGATAATGCCTATCGTCTCTTTTAATTTTTGGCATTAATAGGAGGGTACCTCCCTAAAAACTAAATGTAATTGATTAAATATTATAAAAATAGTTTTAAAGAGATACTAATCATATTTCTTTTAAACTGTAAATGATACAAATGCTTTTAATATAACCCTGAAAATGGTATAGTTGTTACCATGCTTTTTTTAAATTTAATTCATAGCTTAATGCCCATTAAATTGTTGAAAATATAGATTGCTTTTGAATAAGTAAATTAAATTGCACATATCTTGAACTGCTTGTGTCTTAAAAACTAAGCGTTGTTGAATTTCATCTTGTAATAGTGTATATTACATTCTTCCTATAAGAACTGAATTGAACATCTAGACTATCTTTCTTTTATTAACAGTTTAGAACTGGCAACATCAACGATATTATTATTGAATCTATTGAGTTATCAATATGGCGATGTATCAAATCTTTTCTGTGTCATGTTGTAAATATGCATATATCAGCTAAAGTATTATGAATGTGCATGCTAATTCTATGACTGTAGGGCTCATTGTATAATATACAAATGTTAAATATATATATAGATTTTAAAAAAATCGTTAAAATAAAAAAATCTTGATTTATATATAAATAAAAAATCTGATTTAAATCAAATAAATCGATTTTTTTTTGAAAAAAAATAAAAAAAATGGCAACCCTGCCATTGTCTGTGAGAAAAAGTCATTAGAGGAAAAATTTCATCATGGAAAAGTGTTTGTAAATGAAAGAAAGTGATGATGTAGGTACAGTGAAGTGACATTACATCCAGATTGGAATCCCCCAATTTTTGATTTCGTCCTTCTTTTAAAAATATTATTCCACATTCCAGTTCCCCTGGTTGAAGAAATGAAAATCTGATCATTTTATGATTTTATATCTATGCAAATAATTCTGTCTGGCATCTGTCTTTTCCATCCGAATTTTCAAGCAATTATAAGAAAACTAGAAAATTGCCTGTGATGCTATGATGGGTGCAAATTCCCTCTTCATTCGAGAGATTTCACGACAAATTTGACGTGTTTAAACAGATACGAGAGAAATTTTTAACATTGATTGAAAACAAATAAAATAAGCATATGTTTTATGACAGGAAATATTTTTTTATTAACATATTTCTTTATTCAAAAAACCTCTTGGTAAACAACATTCCGTGTGAAGTATTTCGTTGTTTAACAATTTTCCTTGTTCTTCAGATGTATAATCAAAACAAAACATTTCTCTTCTTGTCCAACGTTGCCAGAAAATATTATCAAATTAGATCATCACGATTGCAATAAATAATCAGATGCATCGTGGTGTCCAAACTATATATTACGAGCATAATATACCACTGACGTGATTTACTACTTTCTATTGAAAAACAGAAATTAATTTGAAATATAGGATTAATATAATTTAAAATTTCTCGGGAACTATTGATTATAGCGAGATAAATTTTATATCAATCGATAGCAAATTTTATCTCACTATTTTAGAGCTATTAAATTTGAAATTAGAGCGACAATTACTCTTTTAAATTTAAAATGACTGAAATTTAAGTGCGCTAACAGTGAAATAATGCTGCTTAATGTCTTGCAGTACTATGGTGCGAATTTTATTGTTGGGGACGACAGAGCGTTACCGGATCAGTGAGAGACAGATCTGGGCTATTATATTAGTAATATTATATAAAATTGTGTGAATGTTAAGAGATTTTAATCTTTTTTGTTAAAGTGAAGTCAGATGCTCAGATGGACTACCCAAACAACCCATTTCTGAAAATTCAGCTTTTTCTGTGTATTTTCCAAATATGCATTTGTTACTTAGTAGATTTTTTTCTTTCTCCTATTGCAGCCTTATCTGAAGGAGATCTTGAAAGAGATCTGCAACTACAATGCCAAGAACCCTCACAAAAGCACTTGGGAGTTGAAGCCGGAATACAGGCACTACAAGTCGCAAGAGGGTGCCGAGTGAACACCTGTGTATATTTGCTTGTAAATAGTGTTTTATTAACTTTAATAAATTATAAGAATATTCTTTCTAAGAATAGTCTTTCTTTACAGTCTCAGTTTTGCTCTTTCAAATATTAGAACTAGGTTGGCAGAGTCTCGGCTTCAGGACTGGAAGGTGAATGGTTTAGTGGCACAGTGTGCCAGATGATGGCACGCCTAATTTCACTCGCTTCTCAACCGTTAAATTCAACTGTAAATGCCAGGGTTCGTACGCGTCCTTACAAATCCTTAAAAGTCCTTACTTTCACATTTAGTCCTTAAAAGTCTTTACAAATCCTTAAAAGTCCTTACTTTCACATTTAGTCCTTAAAAGTCCTTACAAATCCTTATTTTTATGCCCCATTTTTAAAAAGTCCTTATTTTTTGCCACCTCAGCTAGAGCAAAATACATGCAGTATTTAGAAAATGAAAGATCCAAAGAAAAGATTGAAACAACTGAAACGAAAAGCTCTAGGAGCAAATAGATTTTTTATAAAACAAAAGAAAATGTTCCAAACCAAATACACCAAACAAATGGGGGAAGCAAATGATTTAGCTAATGAGGCTGAAATGTCAAAGGACATAAATTTATTTATTCAATCGCATGAACTAAGAAAAACAATTATTGAGAAGAAATTATAATAAATACATTGGGTGTAAAATTGAATGAAAAAAGTTTGGAATTGAAAGATATATAATTGGATTACCAGTTTCATGGTTTTTTTCATCAATTTATTAATTCATATTTTTAAGAATTTTTGTTGTGTTAAATTTGTAATGTATCTTCTATCTATGTTTTATATTATACTTTATCATCTAATAGGTTGAATTTGCAAAAATGAGACATTTTATTTAAAAATTGTGTGCGACAATTCGTTAAGTTTAATCAATTTAGAGGTCCTTATTTTTTGGTTTTGTAAGTCCTTAATAGTCCTTGATTTTCTTTTAAGGAAATGTGTATGAACCCTAAATGCAAAATAATAGGTTTAGGATAGGGCTAATAGTACTCATTTTAGAATGTATATAGCAGCCTTAGGAAATTTCGTTTCTGAATTATTAGAGACAAAGTTTGGAAAAATTCCTTAAATCGAAGATAAGAAATTTTTTCAATTTTGGACGTCTACAATTTTGGCAAATTAACTCGAAGATTTTCCTCCAATATTCGTAAAGTTTTAATTTATGATTTTCTGTAAGATTCGACCATATTTTTTGTGTGTATCAAGGTGGATGTATCTAAGGGGGGTTCTCATTTGAGGGGGGTGACCCCAAAGGGGGACAACCCCCCTCGGAAAGAAGTAACTTTTTTGAAAAAAAATTGTCGATTCTATGTCTAGACAATAAACTAAACCCATTCATGATGTTTTTCAATCATATTTCAAAAACTTGAATGCCTTGCAAGGGATTGAGGGGACACATTACTCAAAATTTGGCTAAAAGATCAATTTTTATTTTATTGGCTTATTTTGTTGATCTTATCTTTTTACTTATTGTATCAAAATTTCAAATTACTACCTTTAATATTATAGAAATTATTTAGTTTTTTTTATTTACGATGACAAATGATAAACATGCACAAACAACAACTATGATTGGCTTTTTCTCAATGTTCGACTTTTCTTCTTTTTCATGTTTTCAAAATGCTAAGGGTTTTTTCCTTTTTTAGATAGAGCATTCAAATTTTGTATACTTGTTTATCGATATGCATATGATAAAACTGCTCATGCATTAAGCATTCAGTTACTTAGTTTTTTTATATACAAGACATAAATTAAGGTAATGTTAAATTTCCCTCATTTTTCACCATATAAAATAGTAAAAAAAATCTATATTTAAGCGAATCTTAGATGCACCTTGAAATCCATGCTTATTTGTGTGTAATATGTTTCAGTAAATTTGCAAATACAATTTGTAGCAAAAATATTCATATTTGAAAAAAGTAGTGGGGAATTTAAAAATTTTAAATTTCAACTTAACAAGCAGATTAAAATGAATTTTTTCTCTTTAAGGTGACTTTATATGATTGTTAAGTTTTAATAGAATGAAAACTTTTTCAATAGCACTTCAAATAAAAAAAAATGTTCAGAGGGTAATGTGCCCCCTTATGTCCCAGTTCCACTAATTATTGTCACTATCTATGCTTGTTAATTCCTTTAAGGTGAGACATCTTCCACTGTTGTGAACTGAAAGATTGGAGACAGTGATGTAGCTAAAAGTGGGGAGTAGCAATTCATCCCAGGTTGCAAAATCAGACTTGCAGGAAAACAATTCTCTAATTAAGAACAGCAACTGCATTGGCTCGGCCATTTTGTACATAAGAAAATAACTAATGTAATTAATTCATATTTTTTTGCCTTCGGTCGGTAAATTGCTGATATGAAAGACTGACTGGTCATGATGAACAAATATGTGACCAGTGTGAATGAAATGTGTGTGTATGTATATTGTGACAAATTCGTCTTGTGAGTGTATGTGAATGCAGTCCAATAAGCAGGATTACAAAAATAAAGCTCTTTATTTTACAAATATTTCCAAGCAAAGAAACGTAGCACAAGTATTAAAACAGCACTTGTAAAAAAATTCACAACAGAGATAACCTCATTAAATCTCAACACAGCACTCAAAGGTTTCTTATTAGCTCACCAGCTTGCTTGCAGATCAAAACTCCAACTGAACTCTTCTTGGCTTGAGAGCTTGTCTTTTATACTTTTCAACAGGAAGTGACTTCATTACACAGGAAGTGACATAATCTCTAGAAAGTACACGAAATCAGTAGAAATATGTTGAAAGTTCGAGGTCCTTCTAGAGAATTCCACTTGTCGCCAAAGTCGCCAACTTTGTCGCCAAAATGGTCGCCAAATTTGTCGCCAAGGTCGCCAAATTTATCGCCAAGTCGCCAAGTTTGTCGCCAAGATTAGCATCTCAGGGAACGAATTTATAGCTTTGTAACAATATGCAATGGTCGCGTGCATCAAGCAAGATATTACGTGACTAATAAAACAGCTTCTGCCTGGAATTTATTTTGAAGTTTATGTAACTTGTAAAGGAAGGGTCTCGTGTTGCAAGTTTGCTACTGCTTGGAGATTAGGGTATCATCGTCAATCATCTAACCACAGGTAACGATTTCCAACTCTGAGCTTTTAGTTTGTGTATCATTGTCAGCCAGTTTATCCTAAGCCAGTGGAGTTCAGCTTATTGTTTAAATTGCAAAAAGTTATGTTATTACAGAGTATGATAAAACGTCCACAATCTGGAGGATAGGACAGATTTTACATTAAAAGATCAGTGGATCAATGATTCATAATCAAAAAATGCAAAATAAAAAAAACTAAAATTAACATCAATCACTGAAAAAACACAAAAGAAAAGAAGTAAGTGGAACAGAGTATCAACAACCACTAAAATACACACAGAAAAAGAACACAAAGAATAATAAAATTAAGTTTACTTTAGTTGAATAATACACGGCTATTCAAAACCCAAGTGAATAACCGATAATTACCCAAAAGCAAAACTTAAGAACTAATAAATATCCATAGCATAATAGAATGCAATTAATACAGAAAAACTATAAAAACCAAAATTTTCAAATCGGAATTCAGTAAAAAAAATCAAAATAATATAAAGATGTAAATAATGATAATATCTGCAAGAAAAATACTTCTTGAATTGGATATTAACTAAACTGAACTTTTGACATAAACAGTTGTACTATTGGTACTCTATTTTTCCTCCATATGGCAAAAAAGTTTGCTTCAGTGTAATTAACTGACCTGTAAATCTACATATTTAGATGCTTTCAGGCTACCTTGGTTCAAAAACCAAAGATCCCAAGCATTGCCAATAGAAGTCCCGGCATCACTACGATGCCATAATGTGGCTTTCAGGCTACTTTGGTTCAAAAACCAAAGATCCCAAGCATTGCCAGTAGAAGTCCAGGCATCACTACGATGCCATAATGTGGCTTTCAGGCTACTTTGGTTCAAAAACCAAAGATCCCAAGCATTGCCAGTAGAAGTCCAGGCATCACTACGATGCCATAATGTGGCTTTCAGGCTACTTTGGTTCAAAAACCAAAGATCCCAAGCATTGCCAATAGAAGTCCAGGCATCACTACAATGCCATAATATGCTCCAGTTCCAACCTGAGGGTTGTTTGGGGCACAAATGCCTCGAGGGAGTTCTAGTGTCATGAAAGCAGTGGAACATTCCAAAGAATGTTCTAGCAATTAATTCAAAATTAGTCGAATCTTTTTCCTTGGGCACAAATGCCTCCAAGGAGTTCTAGTGTCATGAAAGCAGTGGAACATTTCAAAGAATGTTCTAGCAATTAATTAAAAAGTAGTCGAATCTTTTGAATCAATAACTTCAGAACATATTATTGTACAAAAACCTTTACATCACTTTAAAATTTAAAAAAAATCAACTTTTCATTGATACCAATTTCATATTTGTACAAATATTTTTCCAAGTTTCAATAATTTTTTTCAAAATTAACTTTAAATTAACAATTTGTAACAATAATTTTTATAAGTTTAATAATTTATTTGTTTTTATTTTATAATAATTTATTTTTATAAGTTTAACAATTTGTAACAATAATTTTTATAAGCTAATATATTTTAATGAGTTTAAATTAACAATTTGTAACAATATTTTTTAATTATTGTAGTGATATTCAATTCAATTTCATTGTTTCTTCAACTATTTCACTCGCATGCTTTTGCAAATCATAAGTTGGTTGTATGAGATTTAATGGCTCAAAAACCATTTTTATCTAAACAGCGCTAACGATAAAGATATGATTCATAAGATTGGTTTCTTTGGACCTCAACTTCAAAGTATAATTTTCACTTTTTTTTGCTGTTATTAACATGATAATGATTTTTAGGCTGGCATTAATTCTATAAACTGTGTGATATAAAAATCGTTATATGCAGAATACAATGGCTGGTGCAATCAAACCTAAAGGATTATCATGCTATATTGTTTTGGTCTAGAGGATCCATTTATTTATTATTATTTTTTAATAAAGGAATCTGGACCAGAAACTATTGTCAAATTTCTATATCTTATTTCAAAACATACTCCATTTTGTAAGATGCAATCATGTGAAAACTTGTATTTTTGTCACTCAAATAACATTCAAAATTTGATTACTTTTCCAAGAAATAGTGAAAATTGCAGCTTTAACCAAGAAAGAAGCTTGGCTTTGATTATGGCTCTGACTTTTCTTTGAATTTCTTTAAAATTCGTTCAAAGCTCTTTTTTTTCTATTGTTTAAGTCACTGTTCCTGTCAGCATGAAATTAAGTCCATTTTAATCAAATAAAAATAGCATATATTTAAATTATGATGAGGAGGTTCAAGAATCAGAGTCAAATGGAAAAACTTAGTTTAAACATGTGATGCTCTTAAAAGAATATTCCATTCCAGTTCGTAGTGGGATATGAATTCTTTTTTAAAATGCTTTTACTAAGTTCGAAATGTTTCATGTTTGTATGTAAGGTTGGAATTTTGTGATCGATTTTTCACTCACTTCTTAACCGTTTCCGGCGCAAGGTATAAAATTTTTGAAAAATAATGCAAAACATCATGGGTTTAGTTTATTGTCTAGACATAGAATCTACAAAAAATTATTTTAACTTACGTCATTCCGAGGGAAAGGATCGACCCCCTTTGGGGTTACTCCATATGAGGACACCATGGGAGACGCGTATTGATACGCTCACAAATTAATATTGAATCTCACACAAGATCATGAATTAATACTTCAAGAATATTGAAGGAAAATAGACGAGTGAATATGCTAAAGTTGTAAACGTAACGAACTAAAAAAAAATTGGGTATTTTTAAATATATACTATTCCAAAATGAAAGCGATATTTTATAGTGCTGCCATCTACGTTCGAAGAGGAGAACTATTAGCTGCCTTTCTCCGCAATTTTCCGGGTTTCAAAGTTGAAAGGGACTTTTTTAGGAAATTTTAAAATTTGTGTCCTCATTTGTGACCACCGCGCATTAAAGGGTTAATGCACTAGAGTTCTGAAATTTTGTATATTCATTGAGTCTTGATGACAATGCAATATTTCAGTAACTTCAGAGCTAAATAACGAACTTTTATACCCTACCCTTCTAACCTCAGTTATGGATTAGAAAATAGATAAAAGTATACAATATTTAAACTTAATTGAGTATTATCTAATTCAAAGAAAAAATCTAAGAAGAGTGTTTGTATTGATGGATAGCAAGGTAGGAATAAAAGAAATAGACAAAGACTTCATTTATTGGTAAAATAATTGTCGGAATTAGTTCATGAAAAATTGATTCTAAAATCCTAAAATATTTATAACGCTGAATCATGACATAAATTAAAGACTAAAAACTAGAAAATAATAAATATAAAGAAAAACTTAAAAAAAAAACGCTTTAACCAATGCATTAAAAAAGGAATAAAAATTCTCAAAAACCTGAAGATCAAAACAAAAATCGTAAAAGCGTGAGGCGCTGGTTTTATATCTTTCTCCTATTATTTTCAGCGCCTCACGCTTTTACGATTTTTGTTTTGATCTTCAGGTTTTTGAGAATTTTTATTCCTTTTCTAATGCATTGGTAAAAGCGTTTTCTAATATTTATTAATTCATTAATTTTATTATTCCAGTTCCAGAATATATTTAGTTCATAAATGTTTTTGGTTCTTTCTCGTTCTCATTCATTCCATGTTTTTATATTCAATCGCAGCAGCTCTAATAAAAATTTTTGATTAATAAGCTGAAGGATTTCAAATTTCTGCCCGTATCTGAAGTAGTAAAATAATAAATATAAAGAAAAAACTTTAAAAAAAAACGCTTTAACCAATGCATTAAAAAAGAAATAAAAATTCTCAAAAATCTGAAGATCAAAACAAAAATCATAAAAGCGTGAGGCGCTGAAAATAATAGGAGAAAGATATAAAAACAGTGCCTCACGCTTTTACGATTTTTGTTTTGACCTCCAGATTTTTGAGAATTTTTTTCTTTCTTTTCTAATGCATTGGTAAAAGCGTTTTTTTTATATTTATTAATTCATTAATTTTATTATTCCAGTTCCAGAATATATTTAGTCCATAAATGTTTTTGGTTCTTTCTCGTTCTCAATCATTCCATGTTTTCATATACAATCACAGCAGCTCTAATAAAAAATTTTGTTTAATATATGAAGGATTTCAAATTTCTGCTCGTATCTGAAGTAGTAAAATATGGGAAGAATCACTACCTTTTATAAATAAAAAGAAACAAATAATTCAAATTAAAATCAAGAATCTCTTAAATTCCATAACACATTTTTTTGTAGTTGGCTGCTTGACACACAAGTCAATATCCTTTGCAAGCTTTTTATTAGAGTATTTAGATTGTGTGGAAAAAGTTTTTCAAGTTTTTTACCCTTGTATTTAAAATTACTTTTAAATTTCAATTTTTTTTGTGAGGTACTGAAACTAATTCTCTGGAAGCTGACTAGCAATTCAATATTTCGTTATTTCAATATGTCGTAATATTTGTTATTTAAACATGGTTTACATAGAGATTAAATTAAAATCAATATAAAATTAATGAATAATCAATAAATAAATGATATTTTGAGAGTTGAAGAGGCAGTGGAGTTTCATAGACCTAAGTTGTAGGAAATGTGCTGATTATTTTGGTATACAATGATGATATACTAAAAATTGACCGTTTTTGAGTTTTATGCGAAAAACTGGAGATTTTTTTTTGGCTATAGCTAAAATTCCAACATAAAATTAGTGGTGGCAAATCTCAGAATCGTAATCGGCACCCGAAAAAAAATAGCGAAGCAAAAAATTACTCCTCCTCCAGAATTGGATTTAAAACAGAAAATGACTGAGAAAAAGCGAAAGAGAGCCAAATAAGGAAGTCGTGCCAAATGAGAGCTGAAAAAAATGCAGCTCAAATGAATGCAATTGCAAACGGAAGAAGGATTGCTTTTCTCCCCCCTTCGCGTTGCTCATTGCGTTAATTTCGGATCCTGAGGAGGGGCAAAACTCTCTGCAGCTCTGGTCTGTCTCTCTCTCTTAATTCTTGATTGATTTTCCATTTTCCTTTTACATTTTTATTACTTTTTGTCATTTTCGTTGATCACTGAATTCTCAAGGTGGAAAAGTAAACTAATTAGAATAAAAACGAAAGAATAGAATCTTTTGAAATAATTTCAGGGGGGTCTGCAGCTCTTATGGACGAGCCACCACTGGGTATAGCTTTCCATTGACCCAATAAAGCGAGGTCCTGTTTTAACTTTACCGTTCGGCATTTCGACTGCAAATTTGTTTGCTACACAGTCACGAGCAAACACGTTCGATTTTCTTCAAATTTGGCGTGAATGTTCCTTGAAGTTATTAATAACGGCATATGTGCAAGGATTTTTTTAGATTCCATTTCAACAACAAGGTGGCCGTTTTAATGAGTCAATATTTGGATTCATTAAAATATTCGAGTCATAAACCTTTAAAGACTCCAATGAAAAGCAAATTTATTTTTTAACGCGATGTCCACTGTACACAAAAATTTTATACACCGATACATGAAGAAATAAAGTGCAAAAAGGGAAAAATCATAATAAATCTTATCTCTCCTACCCTATTTACCATAACACTATTGTTAATATTTCATTAAAACAGTAAAAGATTTATTTTGTTTTATTGCTGTCGCCCATAAAGCTGGCATTCATCTGTACTCCATTCCATTCCATTTGTCCCAAGACTGTTTTTTTTCCACCCTTTCAAGTCGAAAAATGAGGAGTTGGCATTCACCTGTATTCCATTCCATTCCATTTATCCCAAGACTGTTTTTTTTTCCACCCATTCAAGTCGAAAAATGAGGAGTTGGCATTCACCTGTATTCCATTCCA